>JAOUQT010048659.1:0-10873 GCA_025769995.1 Xyliphius kryptos
TACCTGTTGTCTGTTCCATTCGCACAACAGCAAGTGAAACTGATTCACAATCAGTGTTGCACACTAACTGGACAGGTCTTTCCCACAGCTTTTGGGTGACCGTATGCCACTCCTGGTGCAAAAAGTCTAGGGGTTCAGCTTTGATGGTTTGCGACTATCCGTCTTCCTCTTAAGTACAAAGGCGGAGGGAGAAATGGACTTTTCGTTGACCGGAATGACCGTCAGCTTATTGGAATGTCGGTCAGCAACCGCAGGAGGACCACAAGTGATGACAGAAGTGTTCTAGATGTTTTCTCACCTCCATCATCCGGGGTGTCCGAGGCGCTGCAGACTTGTTATTTGCACCGCGGCTCGTGGAGTCGGTCGATCGCGTCGGATTCCGCGGCGCGTTTCGGAGACGTAGGCGACGTGCAAAGACGCAGTCTGTTCTAGACTCGGGAACGACAGATGGACCGGAGAACAATATGTGTTTGTGTGATCAAGCGTTTGTTTTCTTTTCTCAACAATCCAAAAATAGTTTTGCCTCCGTGTTCGTTTCTCGTTTGGGTGTTTTTAAAGCGCCCGGGCCGACGGATCCGGCGATCGCCATCGTGTACGACCGCTGCAGCGGATTCTAACGGGGGAGGGGGAACCGACGGCATTGATTTTAAATCTCGTTCTCGTTTAGAGCGCCCTCTAACGGCTGTGGCTTAGCGGTTTGCCTCTCAGCGCTGGGGATTCCAGGTTCGAATCTCAATCTGGGTGGAGTTTCCATGTCCTCCCCGTGTCCACGTGGGTTTTCCTCCGGGTTTTTCGGTTTCCTCCCACAGTCCAGAAACATGGATTCCAGGTTGATTTAATGCTCTAAATTGCCCTGTATAGTGTGAGTGTGTGCCCAGCGATGGATTGGCGCCATGTCCTGAGTGCCCAGCGCTCGAGATGTTCTCCCCTGGATGGGCATGGGGAACCCCACCGTGACCCTCATACAGTAATAAGTGGAAGATAATAGATGGATGGATAGATGGATGGGTGGGAACTTACAGTGGCTTAGAAGAGCGCCCCCATGCTTCTGTTTAAGGCGCTGCTGGTGCCGTGATCCATCATTTAAACATTTGCAGAGTGCACACATCACCTTTTTGTCTTTAGCCAATTTGAAGGAACTCCTTACTTTGGATGCTTTTGATCTTTGAAAAAGTTCCTGAAGCTCGCCGTTGGCTCCGCCTCAGCCACCATTTTTATTTTTTTATTATTGGCCCCTCTGACCAATGCTAAAGCATTTTAGCGTTCAAAATGGAACATTAATAAATATAACTTTTTTAAAAACGATTAACGATTGGCGTCGACGTATTTTGACCGCTGACTACCTCGACCAATCGCGGCCGCCCGGTTCCGTTATCGCTCAATCTTCGTGAGGCCCCTTAACCCTGTATTTCTCCACGTGACCCTCTGCTCTGACCCCAATCAAGTCCGAACCGGTGTGAGACGCTTCGTATAAAAGCTTCCGCCGAAAAACACGATGTAATCAGAGGGACGATTTCAAGGACAAATCCGCCTCAGTGCTAATCAGGCGCCGTTCTGGCCCCCGGCTTCCAAACTTCCTTGTATTTCATTTGTGCCGCGTAATCGTGGTATGTTTTTGGCCCGTGAGGACGTAGATCCAAGCCAAGCATCTGCACCGCGAGCTGGAATGCGAGCTGGAAGAGCGAATTTGAGTGAGTCATTCATGTAGCGTTTCCTCCACCCGCTTCTGTGCTTCAGACGTGGTGGTGCTGGTGGTGGTGGGGGGAGTGTTTCTCAGCATAAAGGAAATGTCACGCTGCAGATATGCGAGAAGAAAGAAAGGCCGTATTAAAGTTCCATCCGCGCCGGAAGTGCGCTTCCTTCCGAACGACATGAATTTGCAGCAGCTGCGCGACTCGCGAATGCCATTTCGCCCTTTGTTTATTTCGTCTCCTTTCGTTTCACACATCGTCTGAGTCATACGGAGTGTGGGTGTGGTCCTGCTGCCCGCTAAGCTTCTTTTTCGAAAAAGATAAACTTTTTATATGAATGAGGAGAAAATCAGAAGCCAGGGGATGCTGGGAAATGCTTCACAGAATCTGGTTTGTTTCACGCGAAGCCGGCGTTAAGGTGACGGCTCGTTCCCACGCGTATCCGTGGACACGCGCGGGTCGTACCGGGCACATGGTTATAGATCACATGACCTTTGTTTACCCGAAGCACATCGTATGATTGGCTGTGGTTTCCGGTGCCGATTCTCTTGGCGCGTCAGGTTCTGTTGGGTTCGTTCGGCCGGAACGTTTATACGGCGTCCACGGCGAGCGTTCATTCTCGCGATACTGAATACATTTAATTATTTGACGGCTGTAATTATTCAGGTTCGGCAAGTCCGCCTCTCAGGTTCGAATCCCGATCTGGGTGGAGTTTCCATGTCCTCCCCGTGTCTGCATGGGTTTCCTCCGGGTTCTTCAGTTTCCCACAGTCCACAAACATGGATTCAATGTAAATTAACTGCTATAAATTGCCCCTACATCGTGTGTGTGTGTGTGTGTGTGTGTGTGTGTGTTTGTGTGTGTGTCCAAGGATTGATTAGCGACCCCCTCCCCTCCCCCGCTTGCAACTCCACGTATAGGATAAATCATAAGATAATGAGATGAGTCATAATCCTACACTAATAATGCAGCCTGGCGGCTCAAGTAAAACACGCTCCCCCGCCCCTGATCCCCGGTCCTCACAAGGTTTCTTCCGATTAAAACCAACAACACCGGGGTTTTTCTTTCTCTCGTCACTTGGACTCATGTCAGTGGTTTGGGCTTAAAACGCCATAAAGCTGCTTTGAGACAATAAACTATGTAAATAAAGAAACATGAATTAGTTTATTTATTTAATTGTTTATAAATTAGACCAGAGAGAGAGAGAGAGAGAGACAGGGAGATGGAGAGGGGCAGAGGGAGAGAGAGCGAGAAACAGCAGTGGATATTGTTCTTTAAAAATGTGGAACAGACTTCAGATCAGTGAGAGGAGCAGGAAGTCCTGAGAGTCCCTGATCTTGAGTTAATTAGTGAGGAGCCGTCAGACTCCGTGTCCTGTGGGCTTTGTTGTTTCATCGGATTAGTGTTCGGCAAAAACACGGCTTTAAAAGCTGGAATTAAAACCAAAATTAGTCTTTTACTTTAAAATCACACGCCAGACCAAAGTGTTCCATATATGTATGTATGTGTGAGTGTGTGTGTGTGTGTGTGTGTGTGTATATATATATACACACACACACTCACACACGTGTTGTTGTGGCTCATTGGAATGTTTGATATCTGTATGAGTGTAGAGGTTCTCCTTTATATCTCTGCCAAATGTGAAGTTTGTGAGGTGAGTGGAATTGCCCAATTCAATCAAGGGCCCGTGTTTCAGATTGGGTCCCCTGGTGGGCCCCCAGTGAGATTTTGAAAATGAAAACTGCTTAGTTTTTCCAAGTGCATGGTGGGAAATGACTGTGCCAAGCTTCAATCTTGTAGGTAGTCGGGAAGTGGGAGACTTAGTGATCAGTGAGTGAGTGAGGGCTTTGGGTTTTATATATATACATATTTTTACAGCATCCACTTTTTTTTAGAAAAGGCTTGCACAAAATTTTGGAGCGTGTCTGTGTATTTCACCCATTCATTTAGAAGTGCGTTTGTATTAAAAGGAAACCTGCCTCTTTAAGAGCATATTAAAGTTTAGGTTGTGTGTGTGTGTGTGCGTGTGTGTGTGTGTGTGTGTGTGTGTGTGTGTGTGTGTGTGTGTGTGTGTGTACACACGCATGTGCTCATGTGTGCATGGCTTCACGGCCAGACGAGGTCAGACTGTGCCGCGCTCCGTAGTGCAGGGAGCCACCCAGCTGCCAAGATGGAGAAAGTGTAAGTAGATGGATGGAGGAAGAGAGTGAGGCTGACTGATCGCGGCGGGGGAAAGATAAGCACCAGCAGGTAGTCTGAGCCAGGAGAGAGCGAGAGAGAGAGAGAGAGAGAGAGTGAATGAAGTTGGAGAAGTGACAGGCGGCGGGCTGAGGGAGAGGAAAGCAGGTGAAATATCCTTCATTAGTTTGAATGTGAAGCCGGGCTTTGAGCTCGCTGTCAGCAGCTCCATCAGTTTGTCCTCCAGCAGCCGGTGGAGCTAAACAGCCCAACGCCGCAAAACGCTCCCACATTCTGCAAGTCAGTTTATAAAATAAATGACAAACAAAACATGAAGGCATTGATTTTCCTTTTCTCTCTCTCTCTCTCTCTCTCCGAAGAACAAATAATGGTGTAAAGACAGTGGAGGACCCGAGTCGAATAATTTCCCCCAGCAATCGTATTTCAACGTCCAGCTCCCGGGTGAGCCTGAGCTTCGTTACCCGGACCCCTGAGTCAAGGCCATGGTACAGTAACCCTGAAGGAGAGAGAGTTAGGGGCACCACAGTGGCATGGCAGCTTGCAGAACCCTGAGTTTAAACCTTTAATGTTCTGATCTTTAGCCCAGAACCGTCACCGCAAACACACCGGCAACCCAAAACTGACCCAAAACTCCAGTCTAATCTACAAGCCGAATGTTAATGGCGCAGCCGAATGGTAACGGCGCAGCCGAATGGTAACGCCGCAGTCGAAAGGTAACGCCGCAGCCGAGTTGTAACGCCGCAGCCGAATGGTAACGCCACAGTCGAAAGGTTACGTCGCAGCCGAATGGTAACGTTGCAGCCGAATGATAACGCCGCAGCCGAATGGTAACGTTGCAGCCGAATGGTAACGCCGTAGCCGAATAATAACCCCGCAGCCGAGTTGTAACACTGTAGCTAAATAGTAGTAGCCACATGTTAACATGGTAGCTAACTGTTAACATGGTAGCCGAATGTTAACGCTGTAGCCGAATGATAACGCTCTAGCTCAGTGGTAATGCTGTAGCTAAATTGTAGTAGCCAAATGTTAACATGGTAGCTAAATGTTAACGCGGTAGCTAAATGTTAACGCGGTAGCTAAATTGTAGTAGCAAAATGTTAATGCGGTAGCCATGTGATAATGCCGCAACTGAATGGAATTGTCCTGTGCAGTGGCCGTGATGTACATTAAACCATAAATGTATAGAATGTCAGAACATTCTGTACAGAATTTTAATGTTAGATTTTTCTCTCGGCGCTTTGAGACGCAACAGAAGAATATTGATGTTTCAGCAGCGCAGCTTTTAACAACCACGGCGCGTTTCATTAATCGAGCACTTAAGAAAGCAGGCAGCGTTTTGTTTAACTGCCTCGCTGCGAACACTCAGAGAAATGTGTTTGTCCATCAGCATCTGACCGTCCAGTTATCCCTCCACCGTAACCGAGTTCACACTGATGGACTTCCACAAAAACATTTTTATTCATCAGCTTCTGCGCCGCCTGCTGCCATTCGCATTCTGTCCGAGCGAGAGAGTGTCGTGCTGCTCATTTTCTTCATCTTTCTCTAATTTCGTTCTGTTCAGACGAAGCGCGGAGCGGTCCTAGTGCCCCGAGTGGTCCTAGGGCTCTGAGTGGTCCTGCGTCCATAAGCTGTCTTCAGTGCCCCGAGCGGTCCTAGGACCTTAAACGGTCCTAGGGCCCCGAGTGGTCCTAGTACCCTGAGCTGTCCTAGGGCCCCAAGCTGTTTTTGGGCTCTAAGTGATCCTATGGCCAAAAGCTGTTTTAGTGCTCCGAGTGGTCCTAGGGCCCCGATCGTTCCTAGTGACCCGAGCGGTCCTAGAGCTCCAAGTGGTCCTGCGGCCATAAGCTGTCCCAGTGCTCCGAGCGGTCCTAGGACCCCGAGTGATCCTAGGGCCCCGAGCGGTCCTAGAGCTCCAAGTGTTCCTGTGGCCATAAGCTGTCCCTATGCTCCGAGCGGTCCTAGTGCCCCGAGTTGTCCTAGTGCCCCGAGCGGTCCTAGTGCCCCAAGCGGACCTAGTGCCCCGAGCGGTCCTAGTGCCCCGAGCGGACCTAGTGACCCCGAGCGGACCTAGTGCCTTGGGCTGTCCTAGTGCCTGGAGCGGTCCTAGTGCCTTGGGCCCCCGAGCTGTTCTAGGGCTCTGAGTGGTCCTGTGGCCATAAGCTGTCCCAGTGCCTCGATCATCCCTAGTTTTTTTTAGCAGAGGATGGGGGTATTGTGTTTAAACATAAGTAAGGTCCGCAGAAGACCTCAGTTCTCGGCAGCTTCGACCCAAATCCCCCCCCCCTTCCCCCTCCAAACATTTAAAACAACAAATGCAGTTGAGATACAGAGTTGGTCGTTTTAAGTCGTTTTATCGAGTGCAGAATCAGGGGCCTTAAACCGCCCGCTATGGAAAGGTTGTTCCTTCACACGGGTGCCGGCGAGCATGCACACACACACATACACACATACACAGGTCTCCACGACTACAAGGTAGAGTGCAGGGGTGACTGATGAGTACATTCAGGTAGGATGGGTTCATTTTTGCTTTGTAGGCATCAGAGATTGGAATGGAATGCAGGAGGAAGTCGGGGGGGGGGGGGGGGGGGGGGGGGGGGGGGGGGGGGGGGGGATGTGGGAGAGCGAGATGGAGCACGGTGCATGCTGCTGCATTCGGAATCAGCTGCGGAGCTTTGATGGTTTGCATGAGAGACCAACTGCTGAAAGGCTTCTGCATTATCCACAG
The DNA here is from genome assembly GCA_025769995.1 of Xyliphius kryptos. Taxonomy (NCBI): domain Eukaryota; kingdom Metazoa; phylum Chordata; class Actinopteri; order Siluriformes; family Aspredinidae; genus Xyliphius; species Xyliphius kryptos. The sequence continues at coordinate 6,616 of JAOUQT010048659.1, forward strand.
TGGCTTCTCCTCCTGTTGAGGTTTATTTTCTGCTGCTGGTTAAAAATAAATGACTTCCTGCTGCATTGCCGTGTCACCAGAGGGGGTGCTAATGTGCGACGTTTATCTCGTAGTCTGTAATAACTCTGTTTTCGTTAGGTTTGTGAGAGTGGTGTCTCCAGTACGTTTCAATTGAAACCGGCACCGGCGCTGCGGAGTGATGAGCATAGTATACGCCATACGTACAAATCTACGTGACTTCTATTTTGAAATCATTTTTTCAGTCCAATAAACATGAACCGAGCATAAATTACACAATCTGACCTCACGAGGTCCGAACCGGGACGGCCAGAAGGCCACGCGGCTGTCGGGCAGCAAACTGCAAGTCTTTAATCTATACATTTATTCCCCGCCCCACCTGTGAGGGCGCCACCTGTACTGATGTACCTGCATCACAAACGGCTTCCAGGGGGGAGGGGGGGTTAGCATTTTGGTAGTGGGGGTGTTCTGCCGGTTTTGTATGCTGGATCAGTAATGAATTCCCCATAAGCTCCTCCTCCTGACTCTGATTGGTTGATTTGCCTCGAATTCTTTCAAACGGCATTCAGCGCTTTAGGTGGAACCAAATGGGTTTTTTATATTTTACAATCAGAGGAATTATGATTTTACTAGCGGAATAGCCGTGCTGCCCCACGGTGGAGAACTTAATAACTACAGGAAAGTTCAAAGGCGATTGTTTTTAAATGAATGAGGTTTTGGGAGGAAACCGGAAAACCTGGAGGAAACCCACGCAGACACGGGGAGGACATGGAAACTCCACCCAGATTGGGATTCGAACCGGTAATCCCCAGTGCTGAGAGGTGAATGTGCTAACTGCTAAGCCACCGTGTCGCCACAGGGCGATTTAGAGGATTCAATTTATTTTCATGTTTTTGGAATGTGGGAGGAAACCCACACGGACACGGGGAGGACATGGAAACCCCACCCAGATCGGAATTCAAACCAGGCGAACGTGTTAACCACTAAGCCACCTTTTTTTTCCCCAAAGACGTGGCAAATTTCAGCCGTGTAGGCACTTTGGAAGCGGGAGAATTTGCGATGTCCGTGAGGAAGTTGGCGTCTATAGATGACCGTTTACATAAATCTGATGTGACTTTAATGTTGTAACGCGGGTTGAATCCAACTACGGAAATCTGTCCAGGGTGTCCAAACTTTACACAACACGGTTTGGAGAACCTACAAACCCCATCCACCTCTGCATACGACGGCGAGGAGATGGACTACACGGCTTTATGTCTGTAACTACGGCGGGTCACGTGTCACCGATCGCTGCGCGGATGTTGAATAATAAGCGTTGGAATCCGCCGACTTGTGCACGTCTGACAGATGCGGCGCAGTCGGAAGGCAACGACACATTTCAGTCCCCACAGAGTAATAAATGTAAAATATGATGCATTTCTATAATTAAACAGAGTTAGGAATAAACAATGCATCATCGTCTCCGAGACACATCTAACCTATCAAAGCGGAAACCCAGCGCTACTTTGCCAGCATCTCGCCGCTCTTATTATGCCGCCCTGGCATTTGCAGCCCCCGCAACCCCACACACTTATGCATATGTTCAGATATTTGCATGCATATCAAGGACTGTGGATGCTTTACGTTCAAGCCGCCGTTTTCACATCAAACCCCCCAATCTGTGCTAACCTTCACATTCAGAGATGCCCTCGCGCCTTCCTGACTGATGCTAATGGACAAGTGTCACTTTTATGTGACGGCGTGACGATCGCACCTCATGGTAATGGATCTGTAAATGTTAGAACTGCTGCACTGTAACCTGCCACCTACTGACTCGTTTTAGCAGCTTTTTTTAAATAGTGGGAGACTCTTGAAACTTGGATGGTTCCACTCTAACAGTAGGAACGTTGAAGCGTCATGGGACGGGGAGGTTTCTAACCCTCAAGTATTCACTGGGGTCCCACAGGGCTCAGTACTCGGACCCCTCCTATTTTCATTATACGTCTACGCTGGACGCAGTCATTAAGACACGTGGTTTCTCTTAACGTTGCTATGCTGATGACCCCTCTATCTCCAATCGGATATCCGCCTGCATCACCCACAATTCTGTTTGGATGAAGACCGGTCACCTCAAATTAAAAAAGCATGCGCTAAATGTAAATGTATAACATAAGGATTAATTAAAAATATATAAAACAGGTTGCTCAGTTAAAAAAAAAACTTAACTGCGGGCCAGTTCATCAGACTTAATCTCAAATCTGAATATAAACGCTCTGGACCAGCGATTCTCAACTGGACGGGTCGCGGACACGTTGTGGACGGGTCACGGACAGCATGTAAAAAAAAATGTATATGTTTCTAAAGAATTTCGAATATTTATTGCTGATCTGAGCTTGTACTTGACTTTTATCTTGAAAAAAAAAAAAAAGACAGGAGCACAAACGAATGGTGGTTACCATGGCAACGAGAATGCTGCGTGCGTTTGACGTGTGCCTCTCTGTTTTTTTTTTTTTTTTTTTTTTTCCCCAAGATAAAAGACAAGTTCATCCATCCATCCATTATCCTCCGCTTCATCCTGTACGAGGGTCGCGGTGGGGTTCCCCATGACCATCCAGGGGAGAACATCTCGGGCGCTGGGTAGATACATCCAGGACAGGGCGCCAATCCATCGCCGGTACACACTCACTCACACAGCCACACACACACTATACAGGGCAATTTGGAGCATTCAATTTACCTTGAATCCATGTTTTTGGAATGTGGAAGGAAACCCGGAGAACCTGGAGAAAACCCACGCAGACACGGGGAGGACATGGAAACTCCACGCTGAGAGGCGAACGTACTGGTTATTTGATCTCTAAACAATCTATAGGGAACATTTGTTGGTGTAATTCCATCTTTATTGTGTTTTATATTCGGCTCGATCAAACCGTTTGAACCCGCGCGCTCTCCTAAAAGTCTTTGGAGAATCGAACGAACGAGTCTAACTTTTCCGACGCCTTTCTTTTTCTTAACTACGTTCAAAATCCACGTGATGAACGTCGGTTTGAGAGACCGAATAGGATCCAGGATCTTCCCTCCGACAGCTGACAGGCGGCGGGGAGGAGAGGCGGGTATTTAAGGTGAGGATTGATCTGGATGGCGTGCTGGGATCGCGCTCGTGGCAGCTTCGGCGAGTGGAAGATGTATGTGGTGTCGGTGAGACGCGCAGTAACGTGGGCCTGCAGGCTGCTTCACTTAATCCTGAGCCATCTGTAAGACAAACTCCGCCAGACTTCGAACTCGGGCGCCGCGTTCGAGTGCGGCCCAAAGCCGAACTCCGGTTTTTCGCTCGTCGGAGAGCCCGGCTGTACGGTGGGGTTCGGGGGACGTGCTTAGAGAAGATTAAAGTGCTGTTCATTATATAGTGGACCGGGGTTCATGCGCCGCTGTTTGCGTTTTAATTTCGTGTCCTGCAAACAATGCATTATATAACGTCGACTCATACAATGGGGATATTTTCGGGGCCCGGGTGAAGTGGGTGGCATTAAAATGAGGCCATAGTGTGGACGGGATAGGATGCGATGATGCTGACATCACAGATGCTTCAGGGACATTGATCCGCAGGACGTCGGCGATGAGAAAACCCAGGTTGTTAATTAAAGACAAGTTGATTTATTAATGTAAAGCGAGAGCGAGGGAGAGGTATACTGTCAGAGATGATGCAAGTAAAGAAAATCCATGGCCGCCCTGCGTTCACACAATTCATTTTTCACCGTACGACAGCCGGAGTTTTCATGCTTCAGATGGGTAAGATGTATGATGCCATCGCAGACGTGGCGGGTTTTGTACCGCCAACTTTCCTCACGTCACTTAAACGGTAATGAATCCTACGTGTTCTATATGCTGCTGTACGTGGCTCATTAGTCCTGTATTATATTTTATACACGAGATCAGCATCTCCCGCCTCATTCTGTAATCTATAATATGCCACGCCGGGTCTGAGCCTATATCACACTAGCTGAGGCCCGTTGTACCCCCAGGGGGCGTCGCACTACGGCGTTGAATATAACGCAGAGTTAGGGAGTCGTGATTTTGGCACTACCCACCGTGCACCGCGTGTTCAGGGAGGGGTTGGGGAGGGGTGGAGCCGCCTCGCGTCATCCCCTCCACTCTACCCACACGCCAAGCACCCAGCGTCATCCCGTCCGCTCTGCCCACACGCCAAGCACCCAGCGTCATCCCCTCCACTCTGCCCACACGCCAAGTGCCCAGCGTCATC
>JAOUQT010048668.1:0-10873 GCA_025769995.1 Xyliphius kryptos
ATGGCTTTGGTAAAAGTAAAGGATTTTGGTGCAGCAGGAAAAGCCGTTAATTGGCTCAACAGGCAGAGTAGTCCATATGGGGGCCGTGGTACTACCCAGGTAAGTTGGCGTGTTTGTACAGCATAAAAAGTATTCAAATCAAATAATGTTAGTTATAAATGTTTCTTAATTGAAATAAACGAATTCAGGTTTAACAAAGCGTTGTGAGACAATATCTGAGAGCTTCTCTACTTTTACACATCATCTAGTCAACCATCATGGTGTTCCAAGCAGTGGCCGAGTACTATAAGAAAGCAAGGGATCATAAGAATGTCGACTTGAATGTCGAAGTGAGCGTGAGTGGACGAAGTATCCCCATCAAATGGAATTTCAACAAGAACAACGTACACCTTTCACGCTCAGACAAGGTACATTTTAGTCAAGAAATAGTCGAAATTACTGTTCCGGTATCATGAAATGTTGACTATAATGGTTACTGTGACTTTTACAGCTTCAGCTCAAGCAAGAGTTTAACGTTACTGCCAAGGGTGTAGGTGCTGGAGTTCTGAAAGTGAGTATTATTAATAACAATAATAATAATAATAATACATTCCACTTATATAGCACTTTCAATATGCCCAAGGACGCTTCACAATAATCCATAGAATAATTGTAGGGCTGAAAAGATAAGAGAAGGTCAAACGTAACAATGATGTTCTGAGCAGTAGTAGCAGGCAGACCAGAGATGTCTTCAACAGGAAGAACTGGGCAATATCAGAGAGAGATCAGAGGGAGATCAGAGGGAAATCAGAGGGAGATCAGAGGGCCTGAGGCTAAAATAGACCTGCGTATCGTCAGCATAACAGTGTGATATTAGCCTGTAATTATGGAAAATTTCACCCAGGGAAGAGATGTATAAATGAATAATAGCGGTCCAGGATTTGATCCCTGAGGCACACCCTGACATATAGATGCAGTTTTAGAGGTGTGGCATCCCAGCTGGACAAAATAATGCTCGTCCAACCCGGAAAGACCAATATTGGACAGTCTAGACAGAAGATGATTCAGATTTATTCTGTCAAAAGTGACAGTAAGGTTGAGAGCAGAAATATAGAGACCGACCTTTGTCAGAAGATCAAGAAGATCATTTAGAATACGGAGCAGTGCAGTCTCTATACTATGATATGGACAGAAGCCAGATTGAAAATCTTCAAGTAGATGATTAGAATGTAATAAATTAAGCAGCTGGGAGGTCACGACCTTTTCTACAACAGATGTTAGCCAGTTTTCTATTCGCAATTATCTATTTGTAGATATTCATTACCAGAAATCCTCTTTTTTGTAGGTACTGACACTTTATTACGCTAGACCTTCAGAAAAGAAGAGTGACTGTACCAAGTATGATCTCACTGTTACAATGAAGAAAGAGCGTAAGGGTAAGATTTTCCTTACGTTTTTTAAACCATCTACTCACTTTCTTTATATTGTTCATAATGCGTGTTGTGAAATTGCTCTTCCGATTCATATCCTTGTTATTTTATCATTCCACCGGATATTTTAAGTGCGTCCCAGTTATTGTGATACCATCATGGGGCAAATGCTCAGCAGTTTTTACTCAAATGGTGATTAGGGCCAGCTAATTACTCTCACTCCTCACACGTCTCCCATATCTCTGGTCTCTGGCTGGTCAAAGACACAGAACTTGTCGCGGCATTGTTCTGACTTTACCAAAGGCCCTGGGATTCCTCATGTCCCTGTCTGGCGAAAGACATTAAACTTGTTGGCAACCCAATCAAAGTGAGTGCGGAATTGTCCAGACATAACTCAAAGCCCAGGGGCCCCAGGGGCCCCAGTGGTTCCAGGAAGGTCACAGAGGTCCCTCCAAGGGCATTTACAAAAGTAATTTGGTTCTGTTTATGGTGCCTAAGTAAGAAAAATGTTTACATACTCGTACTCTGATGTTTCAATGTTGTAATATTTACTTCTCAGCATCATATCCAGGTGCCGAAGAAAGTTACGAGGTCAGAATTGACATTATGTAAGTATGCTGCAAAATAAAGGAATCTACACACAGATGTTTATTTTTATACATACTGAATATATAGTGTATTGGAGGACACAAGAAAGGTGCAGGTGGGAATTTGCTCAGGCTGAAGAGACTACACCAGATGCAGCCATCTTCCCTGGTCACCTGTGGATATTGAGAGGTGTAGTGCATCGGTGTGATTTTTTTCATTGAGTATAACAAGTGTCATCCCTTAAGGAGCTCACTCTGGAACCTCTGAATTTGCATTGTCTAGCTCTGAGCTGTTTGCTTGGACAAACAATGCATGGAACTTGTAGAACAATGGTGGGTCCAGTTTTTCCTTAATTGGCACACAGCACTGATCTTCAAGGCCTCCAATTCATATTTGGGTTTTTGAGTGATGGTCTTCGGAGGTCAGGGGTCCTGGAAAAGCAGGATTGAATTTACCCTTCTGTGGCAAGGAAGGGCAATCCGGTAGGTAACAGATCACTATTAGATCCGGAGCACTGCTTTACCCTGTCACCATTCAGGTAATTGAGGAATGACTGACCCTTCATTGCCTTGTTGGTCTGATGGAGACAATGCCAGAATTAGTCCCAGACCTGTTTTCTCGTTTCGGTCAACAATTCGCTGAAAGCAGGGGCTTGGATTGGGGAGGCTTGGTAATGCAATTCGGCTCTTTGCCTTCCAGCTATTGCATAAAACAAACTATTGCAAAAATAAACTAATTCCCTAAAACCCAGTGGCTCATGATGTCCTCCAGTGTCCAATACACATGAAATAATTTATCAACAGTTTGTGTGGCCAAAGAAACAAATTTTACACCAATGGATATGATCCACAAGGTCATGATTGTGCATGGTCTTGGGAGTGTGGTAATACTAGATGGAACCATGGGTGATGGGGAATGGCCAATGACTGGAGGTTTTCAACTGATAAAGGGGTCAGCCCTAGCTTAATGGATAGGGTAAAGGGCTGGGGACCAAGAGATCACTAGTTAAAACCCCACTCTAGACAAGTCATGACTGAAGTGCTGTTGAGCAAGGCACCCAACCCCCAACTGCTCCCCGTGCGCCTCAATGGGGCCGCACACTGCTCCAGGTGTTCAGCCCTGGATGGGTTAAGTGCAGAGAAAGAATTTCCCTATGGGGATCAATAAAGTATTAATTATTATTATTATATGGATTATGGTACTTGTGTCCATAGACTACATGAGGCCAGATAGCTATTCTTGTCCATGTACATATAGGACATCTATATTTGCCACTGAGAATGTAATATGTTCATTGGGTGTCAGGGCACCACGAGGTTGGCGAGGCTTGGAGTTTCTCACAAAAGTAGGACACAAGATTCACTTGAATCTCCTCGTCAATCTTACTTTCTTTAGAATAAATTTATACAAGCTGGAACTGGCTAGAGAATAATGTCCATCTGGCCTGGACTGAACCTGTCTCCTGAAATTGCCTGATCCACCCTGATGTATTACTTCTCGTGGAAGCCCTTGAAGTTACTTAACGTTTACTAGTTTTTGCTCGGAACATACGAAAATAATGATCCACTTATTCTTAGTCAGGATCGCTGGAACGCTGGCAGCACAGGTCTCAAGGCAGGAACAACCCTAGGCAGGGTGACATACCATAGTAGGGCACACCCACACAGACTACGGTCACTTTAGAGAAAACACTTACCATGCATGTCTTTGGATTGTGGGAGGAAACTGAAGCACCTGGTGGAAATCCATGCGGACACGGCGAGAACGTCCACACTCAATGTAGAAAGGACCCATGACAACCACCTGGGAATCAAACTCGGGACAGTCTTGCTGTGAGGGGCAGCACTACTCACTGTGACACAGTGCTGACATAATTAAATTATTCATTCATTCATTCATTCATATTGTTCACTTGATCCACAAGGATGCATGGGCCAGCGAGTGCCCGCCCGGAATAGAGCAGAAATAACCCTAGACAACCCTAGACAGTGCAGCAATCTGTCGTAAGGCACATGTTCTCCACGTGTTCACGTGGGTTTTCTCTGGGTGCTACAGTTTCTTCCCACAGTGCAAAGACATACGCGTTAGTTTAATTCGTGTCTCTAAAGTGTCCTTTCGTGTGTGATTATGTATGTGTGCCTGTCTGGGCCCTATGATAAATTGGTGCCCTATTGGTCTATGTATGTTCCTGACCTTGCGCCCAGATTTGCCGTGTGGCACGGGCTGACCCATGACCTCATGCGGACTAAGTGGAAAAAGCAACTGAATGAATGAATGAATGTAGAGTAGAGCATCTCACCTCAATACAGTAACGTCATGGTACAGTACTCTACTCTAATTATCTGATGTCTTCTGAAGAGCTTGATAGTCTCACTTGCGTCTTTTGTCTTTCAATGTAATCCGTCCATCCAGGTTTAAAGATCCGAACCGAGATGCCACTATGACGATTGTGGATATCGGCTTACTGACCGGATATTTGGTGGATGAAAACGATCTTACCGATGTAATCAGAAATCTGGCAGATGTTTGTTCTGCCCTTGTGATCATTTCTGTACAATAATCATCAGAAGAACTAGTTCTGAGGCGTGTATTTTGTTAACCACAGCTGACCATTGGGAGTGACAAATACATCCAGAAGTTTGAGATGGACAAACAGCTTTCGGAACGAGGATCCCTCATCATTTACTTAGACAAGGTTCGATTAAGTTTGTTCCAGATGTGAAAGACTGCGGTGTAGTTAAAGCCGCTCTGTTGAAATCTGATTGATTCTCTGGTCAGGTTTCACACACTTTCTCCGAGAGGATCACTTTCAGAGTGCACAAGATGACGAAGGTGGCTATGCTTCAGCCCGCGGCGGTCAGTGTGTACGAGTACTACGCACCAGGTAAATAGTATGTGCATGCACTGGCGCACACACACACACACACACACACACACATTTTACATGTGTTCTATTCTTTGTAGTGGAACGCTGTGTGAAGTTCTACCATCCAGTAAAGAAAGATGGCGCTCTGTACAGGTTGTGCACCGACCAGGAGGGCCTGTGCCAGTGTGCTGAAGGTACAATGATTTTAGCTTATTAATGGTTCCTGTTGGCATCAGCAAGCAGAATTTAAAGCTTTTTAATGCTCTCTTAATGACATTTTTAACCCTTTCTTAATGCCTTAAATATACACGGGCACAACCAGCTTCACATGCGACATGGATGATGATGACGTGGTGGTTAATTCTCAAAGTCTAGATTTTAGAAATCATCGACTTTCCCTTCTTTACACGTGTGAAAGACGTGAATGATGTGAATTTAATTCTAGTTGGTTTTAAATGTAATCCTTTTTAATGCCATTTAAGACCTTATATTAATTCCATTTAATGATTTAGTGATTTTCAATACCCCACAGAAACCCTGTAATTGGGCATAATATTATTCATTCTTTTTCTGTATCCGCTTCATTCTAGTTTTAGGGTCACGGGGAGGCCAGTGCCCACCCGGCAACTCTGGGCGCGAGAGCAGGAACAAATCCATCATAGTGCACGTACACACAATCACACACACTTTCACACACTAACAGGCAATTTGAAGACACCAATTAACCTATCATGCATGTCTTTGAACTGCGGGGAAAAAACCCGAGTACCAGGAGAAAACCTGCGTGAACACAGGGAGAACATGCAAATTCCTCACAGAAACCTCACAGAAGCTCAAACCCGGGATCTTCTTGCTGTGAGGCCACAGCGGTATCCACTGCACCACCGTGCCACCCCATAATATTATTCAAGTAAAAATAATTCACCGTTAATTATTATAAATGGTATCCTCACAGCAAGAAGGACCCGGGTTCGATTCTCACATGAGACAACCGGGGAAGTTTTTTGTGTGGAGTTTGCATGTTCTCCCCATATTCGCGAGGGGTTTTCTCCGGGTGATCTGGTTTCCTCCCGTATTCTAAAGACATGTGCGTTAGATGAATTGGTGTCTCTGATGTGGCCTGTAATGTGTGACTTTGTGTTTGTGTGTGCACCCAACTAGGGTTGTTGGGTGGGCACCGACTTGCCCGCTACCCCGTGTAGAACATGATGGCTATTTGGATGGATGGATGGATATAAAATGTTTTTGAACTGGATTAGTTTGTACTTATTTGTACCAGTGTCTAAGAGAGGAATTCCCGTTTATTCCCGGATACAGAGAACTGCAGCATCCAGAAGAAGGAGAGAATTAAAGAATCCGATCGAGAGAAGAAAGCGTGTGAAGCTGGACTGGATTACGGTAAAACTCCGATTTTACTGCGCTAAAACACTTTATAGAGGAGATAGAGGCACATTTCCCACTCTCTATATTCATCTGGTGATTTATTTATACACCACTGTGCAAACCTTCACGGAATCATAGGCAGAGTCAGTAGCTATATTCAAACACTTACCTCAACTAATCCCGACTCAATTTCCCAAACCCCACATGAAAAATTGCACAACAGTTCCTTGAGTATATTGATATCATGGCTGAAGTGCCCTCGAGCGAGGCACCCAACTCCCTCAATGGGGAAAGCACACTGCTCCAGGTGTTCAAAATGCAGGGAAAGAATTTTCCTACGGGGATCAATAAAGTATAATATTTCACTTTTCAGCCACAAGGTGGCAAATGTCCTCCATATACCAGGTCCTGTGCAGGAACTTAGTCGCCTTGCTAGTTGCTAGTGACATTCGCCTCTCGGGTCAATCCCATTTTGTTACATTTTTTGTTCCTCCACTCCTGGTACGCCTGTGCTACTGTGGTACAGAAACAACCGACACGTGTAGCTTCGACTAGCTATCCATTGTCAAAGTCGCTTCAGATGCTCCGTTTACCGGTAGCTGGTACGAGTTGCTTTCTGCTGTATAGTGGACATATCAACACCTTATATGTGAACTGACTGTGATTGTAAACACCAGTTGTGGAACTCTATCAGTGCTCGTATTCACTAGTACCTGCACACAGGTGTTCCTAATCTGGCAATTATGTGTAAAACACAGAATTATATTTTAAAAAAATCAAACATTCGTAAAATATTAATTTCCTCACACCCCCACTCCCCCATCAGGGGTCGCCACAGCTAACCGATGTTATGTAATGTATCTATTTTGCAGTTTATAAAGCAAAGGTACTGAAAATGGACCTGAGCCCAAACACGGATTACTACGAAATGAAAATTGAAGAGGTTCTGAAAGAAGGTACGTCTTATGGTACAATGCCAATTATTATGTGATGTCATACCCCATCATTGCTCCATGGTGGTTGGCTGCACATATGTGCTTTGTGGGATACAGAAAAGCAGGGATTCCCAATTTAGCAGTGCCAATTGGAATATTTTTTTGTCTGTGGGAGGACACAAGAGCACCCAGAGGAAACCCGTGTGGGCACGGATAGAACATAGAAACTACACAGGACGTTCTTGCTGTGAGACGGCAGAGCTACCCACCTACACCACTGTGCCACTCCACAGGGTCAACATTTGAGTATACATGGACAGGCCCACTCATCGTGGGGATCTGTTCAGGGCACGTGATCTTTATAAACCTGCACCAAAGTGGACATGTGCCTTTTTAAACTCTCACATTGTATGGTTTCAACTTTATAAACCATAATTTTGGCTAAAAACACATTTCATCGTTGTGCGAAAATATAAGATATAAGATGATATAAAATATACAGCATAAAATATAACAGGCCTTTTTCCGCTCATTTTACCTCACAGAAGGATTTGTTTACGTCATTCTTATTAATTACGGACTAAAGCACTTTGCAGACAGGGGAGACATTTTATTTGACTTCGTTTATTTTGTATCGCAATAAATGCTAATAGTGCTAATAATCGTTGCGATCTTCATATATAAGTGTTTTAATAAGAATACACATCATTATATTCAATAAATTGTACACGCTTAAGCGGGAATGACTCCCCCATTTCCCTCATGTTAAATCCGCCCCCTGAACTGTGGCGGCAAATCTCTGCTGTTTCTCAGATGTCCGATGTCCGGTTCGTTCAATAGAACGGTTCTTTTATTATTTTTTAGAACAGGAGTTTGATTCTTTACAACATAATCACCAAGAACGTTCCAGATTCGTATTAAAACAACGACGATTCTCCATATCTCCGTTATTTGCCCCTGAACTATTGACGCCGCTTTAGTTATGTATGTGCGTGCGAAGAGTCGGTTCAAATGAGTCGGATCCTTCGTAACCGAACAATAATCATTTCAGAATTAGAACGTTTAAATGAATACATTGAGAAGTCGTCATGCTAAAGTCAACAATACTCTAAAGTTATCTGGAAAACACCAGACATGTGAAGATATAGATATGTGTATATACTGTACACCCACCTGCCATTTTCCCCTTCAGATCTTCCTCAATTCTTCATCAGAGATCAACAGAGTTCTACATTCCTTGGTTGTTTATTTGAGTTACTGTTGTTTTTCTATCATCATCATCATCATCATCTCCAACCAGTCTGTTCATTCTCCTCTGACCTTATCAGTGGTTTCTGAAATATTAATACCTGCCGTCTACCAACAACCATGCCGTGTTCAAAGTCACTTAAATCACGTTTTGTCTCTATCCTGATGATCAGTTTCTTCTTCAGCGAGTTGTCTTGACTGCCTATATATATGTGTGTGTGTGTGTGTGTGTGTCTGTTTTCCGCTGTGTGCTAAAATGGTGGCAAATAGAACACTTTCACTTTATTAAACTTAATTATAAATGCATATCATATATAAAATCAGTTTCTGGATGCACGTGAATATCTGAAAATACATTTATAAAGCAAGACATTCCACAAACAAACTCTTAAACGAGGCAAAGCTGCTAACTGAGTAGCATTCCAGGTGATGGCTCACGATTGTAAAGCTTCACTCAAAGCTGTCGTGGTTCTGTTCTACAGGCTCGGACCCGGATGTACGTGAAAAAGTGCGGAATTTCATGGGTCATGCTAACTGCAGACCGTCTTTTGGATTCGAGGAAGGCAAGACCTACCTCATCATGGGCCGGAGTGCTGATCTACCCAGGATAGACGGAAAGTATGCTAACCCCCTTGGCTAATCACTGACATCATGGGCTGAATTGGTGTTAATCTGTACACATCAGCTGTGCGTTGTTTGTTTGATGGGAATCTGATGTGTGTTGTTTGTTGTGCTCGTCAGGGTGCAGTATATCTTGGGCGAACAGACGTGGATTGAATACTGGCCTACAAGGGAGGAAGGTCAAACTGAAGAGTTCAGACAGAAATACATCGGCATCAGTTCGCTGAATCAAATGCTCACTGATTTTGGATGCACCACATAGACGTGTTCTTTTATTTTATTATCATTCACTCTGAAATGTCAAAGCTGTCCGTCAAATGGAAAAATAAAGCCTCGAATAAAGTTCCCACGGTTCTATTAAACATACTGTGTGTTGTAGTTGAGTAGATCTGCTCGGGTTCGTAACTTTTACCAAAATATACAAACAAAAATGACTTTTAATTTTTCATTTAGAGCCAAAGTCAAGAACATATAGAGTGTGTGTGTGTGTGAGTGTGTGTGAGTGTGTGTGTGAGTGTGTGTTGCACTTTCGTCACTTGTCTTTCCATTATTAAATACTGCAATTCTGGATTGGAACCTTTACAGAAATCCCAAATTTCCCAGATATTCCAAGAGTCTCCTGTATATACAGCACATAGCAGCGCCCTGATGCCTGCAAGTCAGATCAAATCTCCCGGAGTCCAGAACGAGCGGCCATATTTGAACCTAAACGTGCATATAGGCGGCACACACTTTGTTTCCCGATGGCGAGAGAGAGAGAGAGAGAGAGAGAGAGAGGCTGAATTTGCTGTAGTAGCCTAATTTGAGGTAACGCGCTCCCTCCATGTACATATTCATGAATGCCACGCAGGGAGGAATCTGGTTGGTCTGTTCTCAGCCTGAGTCTGTCAGTCAGCCAATCAGTTTTTAGCGTGGTGTTTTATTTTTCTCCCCAAAGGCATTCGTTCAGTGAGTGAGAGAAGGAGCATCATGGGTAAGGCAGCGGAACGCGGGAAGGGCATGGTGAGTCAAATCAAGACCAAGTGATTCATTTTTGTCTCTCGCTGATGTAGCAGACATGGACCACACATGGACTCAGGATGAGCAAATAAATCACACCAAACTGGAACGTGAAGCTCTGCGTTGTTATAAAACACGAGGCAGAATTAGTGCACACACACACACACACACACACACACACACAGATACTAGCTCTCTCCTGCCTTCGCCTCTGTCTGCACGAGGTAGAAAATGTGTGATGAAATTTTAAGTCTCTAGTTTTATGACTTTAGACGAAAGACATATACGGAGGGAATAAAACCCTCTGTTTACCCGTTCAACACCCCTGCAATTTTGGATTGGAAACTTTACAGACATCCCAAATATCCTGGATATCTCTGGAGTCTCCCGTATGTACAGTACATAGCGGTACATGTTGGCGTGGGTTTTCTCCAGGTGGTTTGGTTTCCTCCCACAAAGACATGCATAGTAGGAAAATGTATTTATTCCCCCTCTCTCCAGTAAAGGCTTTTGGGGATTTGTGCAGGTGTTGTATGAAAAGCCCCTGGTCAAGTTCCGGTTCATCCCAAAGAAAGTCAGGGTTAAAATTATTCGCTCACCTGCCTTGAGCTAACCCACAGGGTTCAATATGATGTCAGTTCCTTTGTAACTAGAACAGCTTCAACTCTTCTGGGAAGTCTGTCCACAAGGTTTAGGAGTGTGTGTGTGTGTGTGTGTTTATGGGAAATTTTGAACATTCTTCCAGAAACACATTTGTGAGGACACACACTGATGTTGGACGAGAAGAACCTGGCTCTCAGTCTCCGCTCTAATTCATCCCAAAG
>JAOUQT010048685.1:0-10872 GCA_025769995.1 Xyliphius kryptos
GTGTGTGTGTGTGTGTGTGTGTGTGTGTGTGTGTGTGTGTGTGTGTGTGTGTGTGTGTGTGTGTGTGTGTGTTCAGCAATGGATGGATGCCATGTCCTACACGAATCTGCCCAGCCCTCAAAACACCCTCCAGGATCCCAATCAGAATAGCTTTATGGTCATTAAACTGGGTATAACGAAATAAAGGTGCCATACTTTGAGGTGTAACAGACCAAATTTAAAGAAATATAATTTACATCGATTAAAAAAAATTATAAAAATTTGAATTTACAGTATTTACAAAAAAAAAATGAGTAAAAAATGTACACGATGCCCCTGTAACAATGAGTTATAAAATATTGCACAATCCCATGTTAATTTAAAATGAATTAAAATGAGTTATGGATGCCCAGTGGAAAGGCATTTGTGATCATCACAGTCTTTTAGTTAAAAAAATGCAATACCATTTTGGAGCGTAGGTGTTCCATGGCCAAAGCAATATGATAAGAAGCGATAGTGAAAAGGCTCTGAAGTTCAGGATCAGTTCTAAGCCTCAGTTCATGGGTCTGGATGAAGCTGCGAAGTGTCCCATAGCTCACAAACTCCATGATCAGCATGAAAGGTTCTGCAGAAATAACCACACGCATAAAAAAACCCAACAGGAAATACTGTTATAACCATCTACATTCTTAAAAAAGGTGCTGCACTTGATACACAAAGTACAGCGTCAATGGCAGAGGTTATTTGGTCGGTCGTACATTACGGGGAAAAAGATTTATGATCTGCATACTGTCCTAATTTTTTTTTATACCATCCGAATCAGCTTTACTGTCCAAGTACGTCATAGAATGTGGTGAGACAGCTATTGTCACTAGACAAGTTTGATATTCCACATTTCACAAATGCCTACATTTCTTGTAAATTACTTTTATTAAAGCGTGACTGAATAGTGAACAAACAACAATCCATTATATTTTTCATTTACATTTCTTAAATTGTATAGTTCAGTTTCTATTTCTTATTTAATTACATTTAAATTGTAGTTTGCACTACAGTTTTATATGTAAACTTAACTTTTTAGTGCTATTCTTTATATTCATAATATGTATTACCGATAAAACATGTTGGCCAGGTGTAAGACAGAAATAATAAGCATGTGATGGCCCTTGTGGAGGGTGTAAGATAGAGGCCATAATGTTCGACAATTAAACAACTACATTGTATTTGCTAAATGTTTCAATTTTAGAATTAAGTGTCTGATCACCCCTGCAAAACATGTTTCAGAATCAAATTTTATACCAACTTTCCCTTTATTTTATTTACCAAATTTACTTTTGGGGGGTGTCCCATACCCATCCAGGAGAGAACGGCTCGGGTGCTGGGCAGATACACCCAGGAAAGGGCACCAGCCTATCGCTGGGCACACACTCACTCAGTCAAACACACAAACTATACTGGGCAATTTAGAGCAGTCAATTTACCTTGAATCCATGTTTTTGGGCTGTGGGAGGAAACTGGAGAACCCGGAGAAAACCCACACGGACAGAAGGAGAACATGGAAACTCCACCCAGATTCGAACCGTAAATTTGTGCTAACCACTAAGCCACCATGCCGCCCACCGTCAATATTATACTACATTCAAAAATATAAAAATACTTTTTTAAAAACTGAAGTACATGTTTAAGAAACTATTAAAACACTCAACACTGTATTGTAATACAATTCTAATGACAAGAGACCAACACATTTCCACGGCAACAACCTTTAATCAGAATCTTCTTGACATTTTTTTAATAACTTTGACAAAAAAAAAAAAAAAAAAAAAAACCTGAAAGGTTAGAGCGTTTACCTTCTGCAGTGTTCCAGTCCAGCAGCTGTAGCACATTCTTATGATGAACCAGCTTCCTCATAATAGATGCTTCACTCTCCAGTTGTTTAGGAGTGACACCTAAATGTTATAGTCACAAACATCTGATTAAAAGCAGTTGCTGGTGGCAGAGTCCTGTAGAACAAACATGGTTTAGAAAACCTGGAATTAATTTTGTACCTTCTTTCGCAATTTTACAAGTGACAAGTGAATGTCCTTTACAGGTTCCCCGCAGCATCTTCGCTTTGTAGAATGCTCCTTCCTTCCCAGCCTTTATTAACTGAGTCAGATTCAGGTCTGCCTTTGAAATTCGGGTGGGCTGAAGAAACCAGGTAGGGAAAAGAGTTAAAAAAAAGAAAACTCCTCATGCAGTTTCAGAATATTGTCATTAATTTTTCTAAAAGATAGTTCTGGATTATGAACCTGTTGAGGAAATTTGCATCCTGGTATCCATGTACTTGTTTTAGTGTTCGATCGTTTAATAGAATCTTCAGATTTGTTTAGTTCTGACACCTCAGTCACAATTTGTGGAGTCTCAGGAAACACAGGCGGTTGTTGAAGGTCTTGATGTGAAACAATCAGTGGCTTTAATGGGATGTGTAGTCTTTTATTTAAGGATTGACGTCTGAAAAACAGACATGAAGAAACTTCTGAGTTAGATTTTAGTTTCATTATCTGGCTGAGCCGTTTTTCCAGTCGTGACATTCTCGACAATAATACACACCTCTGAGCGCTTCCCATTCGTATCAATGTGTGATATTACATGTGAGACAATACATTTTTTTAAAATCATGTAACATGAATGTAAATACAGATTGATATAGTGTGATAATTCACAATAATACACACCCTTTCGCACCTTATTGCTTTATTATAGTACAACTCTCCCAAATAATGTAGTAGCGCCTTAGTTTGTCCATTATGAACAACTGCTTAATAGAAATGTACAGATTTGATTCAGAAGTATTACTGCAGTTTACTTACCCTTATTCTAATGGAACGCTTTTTTCATAAATACAACATAAACACAATATTAAATCCAATTTGTCTTTAATAAAGAATAAATAAAATTGTGTGGTAAATATCAACTGTAAAACTACAGGCATCTTATTACAGAAGTTAATTTTGTGAATTCAGAAAAGTAGCTAATTTCACTTACTTTTTATACCATAGGACGCCAAAGATCAAGGCCAATAGAGAGGTTACAGAAGACAACGCAATAAGAATGTAATGGATGGAGTCCAATTTATGATCATCTGTAGCAACAAAAAGCATGTAAAATTTTGCATGATGCATCACAACAGGAAACAAAACTAGAGCAAATGCAGAAAACAAAGGGTGGGTAAGCATGCCCTTCATAAAAGAACACTATAAATACACACAGCGGTGTCAATGTGGTGCAACATAGATTTTTGATTGTTATGCTTTGAATCATTGATAAATTTTGATATGCAGCCTCTACACAGTAGAAGTAAAATTAGACAACTAATAAAGTTACAGTAAATGTCCAGTTGTCAGTGTTATTTGTGAACAAACTCACTTTGCTCATGGGCTTTCAGGTTTTAAGAATAGCTCAGTAAATACTTACTTTGGTCACACATTCTGTCTTCATTTCCCAGATTTGGCAGCTGCATGTACAGGAAAAGGTCAGCGGTGCTAAAATGAACAATAAAACATAAGTTTATATACCAAAAAAACAAACTCTTTTGTTATAGATTCCACACACAAACAAGGAATTAAATAAGGTGTAATGTAAAGTGTTAAAAAAAAAAAAATCAATGTGAAAGAAACCGTGAAAGGAACACCGTGACTAATTGTGGTTAATGCAAAGTGAGACTAATATACACTGAACTACTGCATTATACGTTTTGTTGGGTTCGAACAGACCTTTAAACACGATTTAACAACACAAATTAAGAGTTCGAAGCATATAAGTGTATTTATGTTCATTTGTTTGTTGTAATGTGTGTGAGACTTTAAAGCAGTGTTGGGTAAGTACACAATTAATAAGGATAAAAATGAACCAAGTACAATCAACATTTAGAAACTTTGTTTCTTGTTCCTGTAAATTAAACAAATAAAACCTGAAAATGGGAAGTGGTTAGAAAGCTGTAGCGATGGACCTCCCCTCCAGATCACATACTAAAAATACATCTAAAAGGAACATTTTAATGATGCATTAATTCCTAGAAACAAATATTTATACTATTTATAAATATTATAAAATACTATTTATCACAACTTTCACTATGACTGTAAATCCTAAATTAAATACATTACCTATTTGTATACCTGTACACTGCAGTTAGTTGTTCCCTGCAACAATTTGTAAGGCTTTGAAAGACAACTTGCACATCTTTTTCAGAAGCACTTGATATTTAAAAATAGCTTGAATTTAGACTTTAAACAAATTGGATAATGATTAGGTTTGATAATACGACTGTAACTGGTTCCTCCTGGTACGGACTTGTATTGTTCTTTGCTTTGGATAAAAGTTTCTGCTAAATTACCAAATGTATATGTATCACACTACAACACTTTCCCTTCACTGGTCACCATAATTCACTAACGTTAAAGTTTACATATTACCACAAAATCTGCTGTATTTCACTCCATTTCCCTGCTAAAATAAAAAAAATAAAAAAAAATAAAAAACCTTGTTTATACTTAAGTTGTGTGTGTGTGTATATATATATATATATATAGTCTATATGTCAGCTTTAAAAGTTTATAGGGTTACTCTGGGTCCGTGGGCCATAATTTCATTTTCGTGACATGCTACATGTTATGAAAATGACAATAAAGACTCCTTGAATCAAAAATATGAATTCATTAATTCAAGAACATTGCTCCATATGGAAATCTCTTCATAATGTTCAGGGTTTAGTTTCTCTCATACACTCTCCATTTTGCTCAACCTACGTTTTTCCATTATATTTGGATCTGGAAACAGAGGTGGTCATCACCGTACATGGATTTTGCGTAAATAATTTTGTTTTAATAATCTGGAAATATGTTTAAGATCATCATTTTAATTTCTTGTGAGAAATTTAATAAAATTATTGTAATATTTTTTACCTTTGCCCTTTTGCAATAATTTTTTTGTATTTATACACACAATTGTTTAAAACTTATTAATTTGTTTACTTGATGTGGTCAAGACTATAGATGGATTTTGTGTTCAGTAAATATATATTTTTTGTAATAATTTGGATTTATGTTTAAAATAAAGTGTTCAGTAACAGTAATGGATACTGATGTGTATGAACAGATATACATGATTATATTTATGTTTATACAGCACTCTCCATAATTACTGGCACCCCTAGTAAAAATGTCTTTAAAGCCTTTATAAGCCCGTTTCTCCTCCAAAAGGAACTGGGTATCTTGTAAGAATACATGGGATCATAAACTTTTTGAAATATCCGGACATTTTAAATCAGAATCTGGTGGCTTTTGCCTGAAAGCTGAAGATGCGTTGACACTGGATCTTTTAGCAAGATAATGACCCTAAACATGTGGCCAAATCTGCTCAAAAAAGGTTTACAAGGCACAAAATCAAGCCCCTCTCATGGCCATCCCAGTCCCCAGACCTCAAGCCAATAGAAAACCTGTGGGGTGAGCTAAAGAGGAGTGCACATAGTAGAAGTTCCAGGACTATGGACGATTTAGAGAGTTAAAGGAGAAGATTTAGTGCTGTATTGTTGGCAAAAGGACGTTGTACAAAGTTCTAACACCAGGTGCACACATGATTTCATTGAAAAGATTTATTTTTTTAATATGTGATTTTCCCCCCCACCAAATAAGTTGGATTAAAGCTTAGATTTCTTTTTTTTCTTTTTTGCATTGTTGTCCTATATTATTTAAAAAAAAAAAAAAAAAATTAAAAGCCCAAGAACATTTAAGCAGGGGTGGCAATAATTATAGAGGGCACTGTACGTTTAAGATCATCATTTTAATTTCTTTCATGACCGTAGATGGAGTTTTAATAAAATAGTAAACATTTTTTTGTAATAATCTGGACATATGTTTAAAATTAAGTGCAGTAGTAACAGTGATTGGTACTGATGTGTATGAACATAAATACATGCACATGATTATATATACATAAATATAAACATCAGGATTCACTGCACCCCTCACTGTTACTACCCGCACTTAATGTAAATAATATTATATATTGCACTTCTCATTAGATGTTAACTACATTTCTTCAGCCCTTTACTTGTTACTCTACACAATTACAACAAAGTTGAATGTAATCTAATCTAAAATCATCATTATATATTATTTGGCAGACATTTAATAAAATTGTCCCAATATTTTGTGACCTTTGCCCTTTTGCGAAACAACTCCTTTGTATATATACACGCAATATATTGTATACGTTTAGAGTTACTCTGCTACAAGGTAATAAAATTTAGTTCTAATGCATACTGCACATGACAATAAAGCCTGTCTTAAGTCTTTTCAGCATTACAGCTGTCTTAACACCATACTTAATAGTGGGCATTAGTTTTGCCTTTTGAGCCAAATACAGCATTAGTTAAAAAGCTACTGGTTCTAATTTAAGTTCCAGAAGAATTAAGTAAATGCCAGATGCTTATGTTTATTGTAGAACACATTCAAACTACAAACTTGTTGACATCATACACTCGAATCTGATAGACAGAAATGAAGATGTATTAGTGACCAATCTATATAATTTTATTGATTAACAGCCTTATTTTTTTAAATAGACACTATATTCTTTAAATAACCATAATCTTATTGTCCGACGATGTTAATGCTGTCCAGTTATTTAAAGTAGAAGAGTTCTGCACTGAGCCGTGGTCCCACAAGGTTTCTTCCTTTTGATAGAAAACATACCAGTTTTTCCTTACCACCATCATTGTTTAGCTTGTTTTTTTGGGTGGGTGGGGTCAGATTTGGAACACTAAAGATGCATTAAAAGATGTACTATTGTAAAAAGCTTTATATAAAAAAACATTAAACATAGACTTTTTTTGTCTGGCAAGTCGTCAAAATAACTAGTTGGTTTAAACTGGTTTTTGATCGTTTGAAGAGATTTGCTGACCTCATGATTTATTGACCTGTTATGAAATTTCTTAAGGGCACAACCCCATTAACATACCTATGACTATGAAGACGGTTTATTTATTCATGGCAAGATTGAAATATCATACTTTGAATTTGTGTACTTTTTGCTTCTGTTTTCTTAAAATCATTTAAATGATCTTCAGTTAGTAGGATTTAATATTTGAGTATTTTGTACAAATAAATTTCAGTTTTAATTTGTTTTTATTGTGAATATGTCGTTTATAGTAAACGTTAAGATGTGACTTTTGGCGATTATTCAAGACTATTATTATATTGTAAAGAGGTTTTAATATTTTGTATAAGTATGTTTATTGTATTGAATAAATAGTAACTTGTAAAATGTGTAGACACTTGTTTCCTGTACAAGGTGTATAACTTTAATCTGCTTATTTAATTTAACATGGACATATTGAGCTACGGTACAAAAGTCTCACCCTTCCAAATAAAAAAAAAAAACAGTATTTTTTGATTTAGTATAAAATATATATATATAAATAAAATTAAAAAAACACACCACTACATACATTCTTTGTAACCCCTATGTCTTAAACTACAAAATAACAGAGCTGTCAAAGAAATAAAAAAAAAAACAAACCTTTTTATTTGTAATCTTCTACTTTTAGCAAAGCTGCTCCCAAACATCAGGGTATGATCGACTGCACATGACCCGCCGGTGTGGTCCTGCCATAAAAACAAACTGAAGATTCAGCTTAGTTACCTTAAAAAATGTCACTATAGCAGTCATGGACGCCTGTGTTGTGGACGAGCGTTACATTTCACAGCACCACTGCACAGCGCTTCCTCAATTCTTCACTCAGACCTCGACCCAGATCAAGAACAGCTTCATTTAGCCGGACAGCTAAAGCCGGATTTTAAGCAGACTTGCGTAAAACAATACAAAAGCAGCCTGCATAGTGAACCATTAGCATTAACTGTGGCTTGATTTCGGGGAAAATGAGCAAATGTCAGAGCATGACCAGAACAGAGCATGGCTGTGGTTTCCTCTCCTTACTTTCAGCCCCCAATGCAAAGTATGTACAGCCCAATGCAAACAGCGAGCAAAGACCCAAAAGGAAATAAAACAAATGAATCAGTTGCATCGGCAGCATTTAATTATTTGTTTGAATCAACAGTGTCACTTTATATTTAGCTACATTTTTTACAGTTCATTTTCAAATACATCATTCTTATTTGCATATTTACAAAAATTCTATGTACATCTGACGTCAGTGCAATGTTGTTTCATTTTCATAAAACACTGTACAAAAAAGCTTCTCAAACAAATAACACGTCTCCGCCTATTTATTTACTCACTGACCACAAAGACTCCAGTATTTGATTGCACCCTTGCCGACCGATCGTGTTTTCCCCCGGTATTAATAAATTATCCCTATAAAAAATCATTAAAAGTGATTTGTGTAATTGCATCCTCGGTGGGTTTCAGAAGAGCTAATATAAAAAAGCCACTGTAATTGAAATAAATGCAGGTCTGAATCGGAATGTAGTAATTTGCTGTTTCTGAACTGACACTTTCTCGCAGCCTCAATATGTATAACAACTGAACTCTGCTATAACAACATTTGCTTGTTGTCACGCCAAGATGTGACCGACAGTAGCATTTTATAATTTGGGATTTTCTGTTGTACACTTCCCAAACAGAACACAAAGATCTCTATAATAAAAATAATAAAAAATAAAGCAGTAAAATGATTTATAAGCCAACATGGATCATTAATGGATCCATGTTTGGAAAAAAAAAAAACCAAATAAATGAGTCACAGAAAAATCATGATGTGAAGATGGCACTCGATTAATGAACTGTTATTACCCTGGTATTACGACATCTCTTTCACAGGGCTTTCAGAAGGTCAGTCAGTGATTAAAGAGATGATCTTTAGGAGAGCATCCAGTTCTGTGCGCGCACTTTACACACAGCTATTGCAACAATAGATCACATATTAAAGACTTTGGCTTAATAATGTCAACATATGTCATTAAATCTTAATGCATTTGGCTGCCACTTACTGTATCATCAAGACCAGTTGCTTAAGAAGGAAATAAAGTGTCTCAGCTTAAAAAGAATTACTGAACGCTTGTAATGGAGGTATCAGACTTCACCCGGTGATGACTCTGTAATGAAAATATTACTGCAGAAAGAAACCATAGAATAAAAAAATAAATATCGCGGACACATAAAATGCTATTAAAACTTAGACAACATAGCGATACACTGGCTCAAGACATATGCTGTAAATTACACCTTAAATATTACAATAGAACTCAGACGCAAGCATGTTGTTCACCGCAATGCAGTTTGGACAGTAATATGTGCAGAAGTTGAACGTTATTTACTATGAAATGTCTCCTAAGCCCACATTTTCGTAAGCCACCTGCACTATAATACTGTCTGAGTCGTCTTTCTATAAAGACCTCGCCATAAACTGCAAACGAGTGAGGTAGTGTGTAATGTCTAACGAGGGAGCTTTGATTCAGATGAAAATAAGACTCGCTAAAGCTGTTAAGACCAAATGTTATGTGTTTAACCGAACCCATCCCATTTGTTTTTGGCCAGCGAGATTTCTGATGAATGGTCCTTAAATATAAATATAGAAAACAAGTTTATGGAAGATGTGAGTGTTGTCGGCTCATGTGGCAAGATCAATACTCAAGTGGCATTTCCCACTGACAGAGATTCCGAATTGCAAACCGTGTAGTTTGGTCCCAATGGCATTCTAAAGAATTTTGGTCCAGGACCCGTTTGTTTACTTGGCAACAATCACATTATTAATTATCCTTCACTCAAATTCACTCAGCCATTCTTTGGCCAAATGTCCAGTAAGGCTTTCTGAAACAGGGCAGCGGAGCAGCTTCCTCAGTCCTTGTGCTGATCGATTTGCTACGGAATGTGCAACTCTTGGGTTTGAGTCGTGTTTATTCACAGGGCTGCTCTTCTGTTCATTTGTTATTGCACATGGGGCAGGATGTTGACAGGATTTACTAAGTGCCTTCTAACATGAGAGCAAGGGGGGATCACTGAAGCACACAGTACTTCTTGTAGTCCGACTCGAAGTCTTCATCCATGCTAGTTGTATCTGCCATCTTTTTGCCATCAGTCTTTGGCAAAAATTGACTGTAGTCCACTCCTTGCTGCTCGTAGAAAAGAATATATGCTGAATCTGTGTCTATCTCTTCAGAGTGAACCTCCTGGAAACAAACAAAAAAAGTCATTGTTTTAAATAAAAGAGTAATTTGAGCTAAGAGGCGGTACGGTGGCTTAGTGGTTAGCACATACGCCACTCAGTGCTGGACATCCAGTTTCAAATCACTATTTGGGTGGAGTTTCCATGTTCTCCGTGTCAGTGTTGTTTTTTTCCAGGTTGTTTGGTTTCCTCCCTCAGTCAAAAGAAAAAGATTTAAGGTGAATTGGCTGATGTAAATTGCCCCTATATAGTGTGTGTTCGTCTGAGTGAGTGAGTGTGTGCCCAGCAATAGATTGGCGTCCTGTCAAGGGTGTATGTGCCAAGCACCCAAAACTTTCTCCCCTGGATGGTCATGGGAAACCATAGTATTTCGTATCTAATGAGATAAGATGAAGGTTTATTCAGGTTCATTTACACAAATAATTACACAAGTTAATTATGTTTCGTCTAATCCTGTACTAAGATTATGCAGGTACTCTGGGCCCATGGGAAAATGTTTCGGGTGTAAGACAGCAACACAGAGGACAAGGCGCCAATTCATTGCTGGACACTTTTACACTCACTCACAGATACAAACTACACTGCTAAAAAAATGGGGAACAACACTTAAACAACTGAATGTAACTCCAAGTCAACCACACTTCTGTGAAAGCAACCTGTCCAGTTAGGAAGCAACACTGATTGTGAATCAGTTTCACTTGCTGTTGTGCGAATGGAACAGACAA
>JAOUQT010048695.1:0-10872 GCA_025769995.1 Xyliphius kryptos
AGGAGTGCTTCTGCAGGTGGTGACCACACCCCTTTTCTCTGTTCTCATCCTTTCTGGCTGATGTTTTGGTCACTTTTCCATTTGGTCAGTTCGCTCACCATAGAGGTAGCATGAGACTGCACTGCTTTCAGTGGTTGACTCACTTAAATCAGCCAAATCTAAATCCCAGTCCTCTGTCCTCATCCTGCTGGACCTTTCAGCTGCATTCGATACTGTAAATCATCAGATTCTCTTTTCAATCTTGGCTTCTCCGGTATGACACTTGAATGGTTCCGATCTTATCCAACAGGCAGAACCTTTCAAGTGTCTTGGAACGGAGATGTTTCTAACCCTAAACAAGTACACTGCTTAAAAAAATAAAGGGAACACTAAAATTACACATCCTAAATTTCAATGAATAAAATATTTCAGTTGAAACATTTTTATGTAGTAGATAGTGGAATGCGTTTAGAACAAATTAACTTAAAAATGATCAAAATGTAAATCAAAATTATTATGGAGGTCTGGATTTGGAATCCTACTCAAAATCAAATTGGAAAATCAAGTGACAGGCTGATCCAACTTCAGTGGAAATTCCTCAAGACGAGTTCAAATGTGTCTCAGTAGTCTGTGTGGCCTCCACGTGCCTGTATGACCTCCCTACAACGCCTGGGCATGCTCCTGATGAGGAGACGGATGTTCTCTCCTATGGCCCCCTCCATGTCTCCTCGTATCTGCTTTATGCTCTGGACACTGTGCTGACAGACACAGCAAACTTTCTTTCCACAGTTGGCATTGATGTGCCATCCTGAATAAGCAGCACTACCTGAGCAACTTGTGTGGGTTGAACTGACCAAATGCAAAAGTGACCAAAACACCAGCCAGTAAGGATGAGAACAGAGAAAAGGTGTGTGGTCACAACCTGCAGAAGCACCCCTTTATAGGGGAGGGGGTCTTGCTAAGTGCCTCTATTGTGTTGTTTAAGTGTTCCCTTTATTTTTTTGAGCAGTGTAGTTACTGGAGTCCCGCAGGGCTCAGTACTCAGACCCCTCCTCTTTTCACTATACATGTCGTCACTGGGCAACGTCATTAAGGCACATGGTTTTTCTTACCATTGCTATGCTGATGACACTCAGCTCCATTTGGCTTTTTCTCCTGACGACCCCTCAATCTCTGTGAGGCAGGCTGAGGATATCAGCCTGCCTCACCGACATATCTATTTGGATAAAAAACAACTTTTTGGCTATGACACTGCCAGAGCACTGTAGCTTTGACAATTGTGGGATGGAACCTGGACTTCAGTTGGACTGATAGCGTTGCAGTCCAGTAGGATAGACTTATTTACATATTTTTTTTTTAAATTGTTAAATACGGATCTCCTTTCCACTCAGGGTTTTTTTTGAGGGTTTAGTCTCATAACAACCTCATGTCAAATTATTATGACATTATGACTATGATTATGATCTATCTACATTAACAAAGGCATATGACACTTTTTAAGCCTTATGAATACTTTATAAAGCCTTTTAAATGCACTTATAACACATTATGAATACCGAATTCACAATAAGTGTTACCAAAACATTTTTTAACCAAATTATCATGTTTTCGGTATTCAGGTTGTTTTATTTTATATAGTGTCTCAACTGGAAATGAGGTTAGAGGTAGAGAAATGACGGATCGATCATAAAGGTGGTTAAAGGGGGTTTTAACTTCCAGCACCTTTACTGCTGGGTGCTTAAAAAAACTTCAGATAGGTTTGCTGTGTTTGTGACTAATGCACATATTTTTGTTACTATTTGTATGTACAGAGAAATCCATTTATAGCTCAATTGTAATAAATACTGGTCATAAAACAGTGTTTCTTAAACACCTTTGCCCTGTGAGTGCCTGAGTGCTTTGCTCTACCAGAGGAAAAGCCATTTGTATTTCAGATCAGATGTTCACAGAGTTACGGCACCTGCTCGGGTAAATGTAAGTTGCTTCTGTGGAAACAGTTTAGATTTATTCTTAAATAGCATATTATATGATTTTGTACATTTTCTGTAGTCATCATCTAACTAAATAACTTATCCAGTAATCATAGTTATATTTAACAGGTTTTTAATATGAATTAGAATTGTTGGGTTTATTAAAAGATGTTTTGTTTTGCAGTGTCTATACCTTTAGTTAGCAGTGAGCCTGCAGAAACATGGCTCGTAAACGTAGTCTCTCAAGTTTGGAGATTGCACTCATCACTCTGTTTACGTTAATGACAGCAGTCACTATAGGACTTATTACAGTACTGGCACTTCACATGAAATCTGAAACACACAGTAAGTTATTGTTTTTCTCTGAGGATTACCCCTTACACTACTGAACAATTACTTGCATGTTTCAAATCAAAATCACGCATTACTATGTTACAGGCAATATAGATGAACCTGCTGCTTCTTTAAAACCTAATGAGAGCTCATATCTGGTTGGAGTGGGTCGAGCTGACTGCACCGGACCGATCGCAGATGTGCCCTTGGTAAGTCAAGTGTCTGCTTAATTGGAATTTCCAGACCCAAAGGAAAATTTTATTACTTAAGTGTACAGTAATTCTTTCATGTTTCAAGAGACCTATTGTAGTGATCCTCACTATTTAGAGATCTATATTATTACAGATGTTTTCTTAAAATTGTTTTGATGAAAAAGTATTAAACAAGAGTATTAACTTAACAGGTGTCACTGTAAAGGTTCTACCATAATACAGCATCCTCTTGAGTAATGAGGGTTCGGGCCCTTGCACATGGACTTTCAGTGGTTACTTTGGATTTCAAATTGCTGGCTCAACACGTTAACCTCTGAATGTTGTGGTAGATGTTCAGCAACTGATAAGAATCTCACATAATCGAAACTGGGCAACTCCTAGTCTTTGGATAAGAAATAGTTGAGTTAAAATCAAGACTCCAGTGTTTATATTGGCAAATCTGAGGCATTCATGTGTAGGATAAATTACAAAAAAAAGAATGAGATGTCCTAATAGAAGTTTACTAGCTTGATTGTTAGGATAAGTGTACAGGGTTAGCTATGATACAGAATCAACTTGAACAACGAGTGTTAAGGGCTTTGAATAAAGGCCAGCGTTGGTAATTTCAGTGGCCTTGAGATTTGAACCTCCAACCTTCATATCGATAGCCCAACACCAGCTTCCCTGTGTTAGATGTTTATCTACTAAGAAGAACTCTGGGGCTATCTGTGTCCTTTTAGTTATGAATTTCCACTAAATGCAATGTCTATTATTAAATAAATAACGTTACTGATGGCTTCGGAGAAACAGTATGAAACAAAGGTGAGGCAGCCTGTAGGATCATTAGTTCTTATAAGTTTTCTAGCTCAATTGTAGAAGTTGGAGTACAGGGGTAAATAAGATACAGCATCTTCTTGAGCAATGAGGGCCCTGTACAAAGGACCGCATTGGTAACTTCAGTGGCCTGGGGAGTTGAGTGCCCAATCTTTAGATTGATAGCCAAACACCCTAAACGCTGAGCAACCACACCTCTGTGTTACATGTTCATCTGAGGAAGTAATTGACAGAATCAGGACCAGACAACTTTTTGGATGAAAATTGGTTGAGATAATATTAAGACTTCTGTCTTTAACAGACAGGTTCATTATTGTGACAAATCAGAGCATAACATGAAACAAAAGAAAATACACGTGAGATCACTAAGACATATTAAGGAAGCAGCAGACTTATGCTAAAGACTCATTTATGATGAAAATGAGTCTCATATGTTAATTGGATCTTATTGTTGTCCAGGGATTAATGAGATCTCCTTTCTGGTTTTTTACCCTCTGGGCTTATCTACTAAATGCATTAAAATACAGCTTGTCATTAAATAAAATACATTTTTGTACATTCATACATTCATTAAACCAAAGGATACTGTACATCGTAATATATATAAACTTACGGCATTGTGTTTTTATACATTGATAGTTGTGCACAGCATGCATAAGGTCTTGCAAAACTGAAGCATTTTAGTTAAAAGTGATAAAGTTATTTATTTTATTCATTTTAGGAATTTGTCCTCCACATTTAACCCATCCGTGCAGTGAAACACACACAAATACACACACTTGTGAAGTGAGCACACGTGCCCGGAGCGGTGGGCAGCCTTTTTGTATGGCGCCCGGGGAGCAATTGGGGTTAGGTGCCTTGCTCAAGGGCACTTCAGCCATGGTACTTGGTGGGACTGGGAATCGAACCGGCGACATTTAGGTTACAAGGCTGGTTCCCTAACCACAAGCCTACAACTGTTTTGGTTTCAAAACGATTGCTGCTTCAATACAAATTCCACCCACTGTATAAATGCATAATGTTTGCATGATCATTGTCATACCTAATTATTCACAAGACTGTTTTGTGCAGTGTCAACAACAATGGTTTATCAGCAATCCACCCGATGCTAAGGATTCACAGTTTTCTATAAATAAAATGCTGTAAATAATGTTATGATGTCCTTAGAATTTACTTTACACTGTAAAAAATCTTCATTTTAAAAATCCTCTATTATGTAAAATTGTTATAAAATTACTATATTGCACCTACCCTTTTGAAATTATGTATCTGTTTTAGCTTTAAAAAATGTTACCTTGTATTTATTGATTTTTTTTTTGTTTGTTTAGGCCACTCTGTCTTCAGTAAATGTGTCTGCTCTGCCTGATAAAGGAGAAAGACTAAAGAGCCAGGTAAAAGAGCTAGAAGAGGCTCTGGAATCATTGAGTCTAACTGGTGCTGCAATCACTGGTGAGATATGTAACGTTTTGAAATGGTGTTAGTAAAATTAAGGCAAATATAAAGAGCATAGACATAACCTTTTTACAACATAAAGATTTTAAGTATAAGAGAGTGGTAGCTCAGTGGTTAGGGTGTTGGGCTAGCAATCTATGGGTTGTGGGTTCACATCCCAGCCGCACTCCTCATTGCTCCAGTGTGCTGCATGAACCCAGTGTTTTGACCCCAATTATCTAGTCGGGATATTTGTAAGTCGATATTGTTTATTGCAGAAGTCACTAATATGTGGTCCGGACCCAGACGTTGTACCCTGTGGACCCAAACCGATAAAATATTGATTACATTTTCACAGTTTATTTTAAGCGATGGACCTTTTCTTGTCAGGGCGTTGCACAGGGTTCTGTCCTTGGTCTCCTAATATGTATTCTGTACATGTTAATCCTGGGTCAGATCATTCACAGACATAATCTTCACTTTCACTGCTCTGCTAATAAAACCAGATTTAGATTTAAATCAAAACTAAAATAACTGCTAAAAGTAATCTGCCACCTCTTGCTCTTCTGTTTTGTTTTCAAGATCTTAAACAGTGGATGAGCAAACATTTCCTTAAATTAATATATAAATAATAAATAAATCTGTCCTATTAAAATTTTCTGATTTTCTCTTGACCTAGATGGGACCACTGTTAAACCCTCATCAACAGTACAAAACTTGGGTGTCTTTGATTTGTTAGTTTCATTTGAGCCTCACATTAAGTCATTCAATGTAAACCTCAAAATACATCTCTTTGGTGAACATTTTCATGAACTCAACACTGTAATTACAAATGGTGAACATGCTCACTTTATTTCTGTATGTTTAATATGTGTAGTGTTTATTTTAAAGCGACCTTGGGTACAAGGTAAATGAATTTGTTTATAAGTTATAGCTAAATAAATTAAAGCTATTATTATTATTTTTTTAAGGTACAGCCTGCACTGTGCAGTAAACTGACAGACCAATCGTATGAGTAGTAAAATCGCCAATGGCGCGCCTCAGCCAATCAGATCTTGAACTTTAGGGAATGGTGTGCATATTTGGTAGTCTGGAACGTGCACAGGCAAGGTACAAAGCGAGAAGCAACATGTCCTTAAAATTGCATCTACACTAATATCACTAAAGATTTTTTTTCGGAAGTGAACATTGAACGTTATCCACCAATAAAGATGAAATCAAAGCATCAGCTAAAGGTGCCAGTAAAGGACTGTGATCCTGCAATTCTTAATTTTTAAAACTTTAATCCAACCAAAGAACATATGTGAAGTGAAAAAAGTGTTGCATGATGTAGTGAATGTTTTTGTACAGTGACAACCTTTCGGTTTCTTGTGGACAAAACGTCTCCTGCTGCGATTTTTAGCTCTGTTGGACATCATGCCTACTGTAAATAAATAGACAGACGGGATGTTTATTGTAGTTTATTCTCTATTCAGTTATGATTTATTAAGAGCAATTTAAAAAATGTAATGTGAATATCTGCTGAATGTGGAATATCAAACTTTACCGACCTACAAATATGTTAACATATATCTAATAGCTCCTTATAAAACTCAAAACTTATGAAGCTCTGAGGGTCCAAAAGATTAGGAGATATTGAGTCAAAAGAGGTCTGGACATTGGCCTGACCATTTTCTTTAATTGGACCCTACAGGATTCTAATAAAATACCCCTGGTTTAGAGTCTGTTTGTGGGGGAAGGGATGATAATCATGCAGGTGCTTAACAGATTATTATTTTGTATATCAGAAATATTAAACTACTTAACTAAAATTTAAAAACATCTTGTTTTAGAGTCCCCAAAATTAGCTGATGATGATCGGCAGATACCAAAATCAAGTCAGTCCAACCCTTTTAACCGTCCGGGTGGCACGATCCTCTTGGCAGAAAATCCAGTCTCTATTCAGCCAACGGTTTCTACTAACTCGATGGGACTGTCGCTGAGTCAGGGCTACTCACAGATGTATGGAGGTAAATCACAAGCACAATTTTTTGTTATTATTATTTTTATGAGTTATATTTAAATTCTTGTTTATCTTCACAGTGAATCCTCAGAATCATGCTTTCTATGGTGGCAGGATGACTGAGGACAGACTAATTGCTGTCCGTAATGCCACAACTGAAGTTATCGACCACCTTCACCATTCACTGGAGTCTTGCCCATCAACTGACACCGAGTCTGAGGATCCTAAGGGATTAAAGGTATGAGATTTTAACAGTTAAGTTTTTAGAAATTGAAGTTCAATTCAACAGTAAGATGACATTTATAAGTGATTTAATCTTCAGGTCCAGTTGTTGCCTCACCAGAGGAGGGCACTTGCCTGGCTACTGTGGCGGGAAGCACAAAAACCTTGTGGAGGAATTCTGGGTAAATCTTAGTTCTTATTAGTGTTGGGCATTGTGTTGACATAATCGACATTGATTATAGCAATACGTTGATTTGCATAACATTTCACTGTCACATTGCAAGATAGCAAAAAATATCCAAAATGTCATATGATGCTCACAGTAAGCAATATTCCAGTATGCAAAAAAATACCCTGCTTCCTTTTGCATTGGGAAATAATTTTGTGTTACAGCATTACTTTTGTTAATCACCCTGCATCTTCCCCTCCACTCTACCTGTGCACCAATCACTAAATACCAAGCGCCTCGCGTCCTCCCCTTCATTCTACCCGTGTACCAGTTGCTAGACGCCAAGCGCCTTGCATCCTCTCCTCCACTGTACCCATGCGGCAGTCGCTATACATACTAAATGAAAACGTGCATATTCGAATGCAACATTGTGTCAAAATTACAAAGCAATCGGTGAAGAATCTTTGGAGATTTAAGGTATTTACATTTATTTGTAGATACTGTGTATGTATATATATATACACACACACTACCACTCAAAAGTTTAGGATCACTTAGTATTATATATTAAGCTAAATTCTTTTTAAATACTAGATAAATTGTATAGAAAGTACAAAAACTATTTAATTATCTTATCTCATATTACATGTGTGGTCTGCAAAGTTTGACTTAAGATTCCTGTGAGATCTGTGTACAAATTATGTTAATACGTCAATCACTGCTATATTTTTGATCTTTTTTCACATACCGATTTAGCGGATGACATGGGACTAGGGAAAACCCTGACTATGATTGCACTTATTCTGTCTCAAAAAAAGAAGGCTAGCAAAGACTCAGAACTGCAAGGATGGATCTCCAAAACTGGTAAACACATTTAACTACTATGTCGTTAATTAGGAATGCTTATTACTTTTTGGGGCTTCAGATTTGCTGGTTAAATCCTTTTCCAGAAAAGATTTTCAAGGAATGACAAATAGACCAGTCACACAACATGTCAAATTAGACACCTAGTAAAAGAAAGCTGCCATACACCTACGACAATAAAACCCATTTTTCTAGAATACTGTAAATGCACAAAGCAAAGACAAAAAGTGCACATGCTTTTCTCATAGGCAACACAAGAACAGTCATAACTTGCCTTGCAACTATGAAAGTAATGAATATAAAATGGACCAAAATTATAAGGAAACATTAAATGAACTGAAATCTAATACTAGAAAATGGCATTAAATGACACTTATGTCTAAATGGCATAAAACCTTAAATTAATTAATAAATAAATAAATATCCTGTTTCCATCATTTGGCTTAGTGAATGGATAATTTTGAGTTGGTTTTCAATGTGTGATATTTATAATTTTGTTTGTTTGTGGTCAGACTCATCACTGATAGCATCTCAGGGCACATTAATCATATGTCCTGCATCGCTTGTGCATCACTGGAAAAAAGAGATAGAAAGACACGTAAAAAGCAGTCGGCTGAGCATATACCTCTATCATGGACCCAACCGCCAAAGGAGTTCAAGCATGTAAACATAATGAAACACATACCTCATACAGACAGTTGTTACCTGTTCTAAATTTCTGTTTGCCTTACATTTTTTTTTTTTTTTGTATCCGCTAGACTGGCAGAACATGATGTTGTGGTTACCACATATGGCCTGGTCTCCAAAGAAATACCTGTTCAAAAAGAGGATGCTGAACAGCCCAGTCGAGACCCAGAGGCTTTGGTATATCATTTGATTTTTCTAAAAAGCTAAATATTTTTATTGTTAAATTTGGAATAAAAAATAAAATTAAATGTTGATAGCATTTGGGCTGGATCTCATGTCTAATAAATGGTATTGATAGAGATGGAACAGAGCACGAATTAAAATCTGCATGAAATCGGCACTTAAATTAATTGGGTCCAGATCATTAGAAAGGCCTAAACAGGTCAAATTTGAAAGATATTTTCATCTTTAATTTTTCTTTTTTTTTTTTTTTTTAAAGTAAATAGCAATATAGATGTTTTTGTACAGTTATTTTGGTGTTTTTTAGTAAACTTATGCAGTACAACCATAAATATTCTATATACCATGATGAGGAGATGAAACCTGTGATGTATTTAAACATGTTAATCATTTTATTCAAGGCATCAGATCAGTCACCTCTTCTGCGAGTTGCATGGGCTCGTGTAATACTTGATGAAGCTCACAACATCAAGAATCCTAAAGTTCAGACTTCCATGGCAGTATGTAAATTGCGGGCCAAAGCACGCTGGGCTGTTACTGGCACTCCCATCCAGAATAACCTCCTGGATATGTACTCACTGCTGAAGTATGCTTGCATTTATATGAAGTACATTTGCTCACTTTAAAAAAATAATAATAATACTTTTTTTTTTAACAGTATTTGTGTTTAGTTCTAAAAATGATCAAACGTGCTGTATTTTTTTATATAATTATATGTATTATTTCAAATCTAATTAAGCTGTAATTAAAATAACACATTGTGTTGATGTTGAAGATTTTTAAGGTGTTCTCCATTTGATGAATACAAGCTGTGGAAGGCTCAAGTAGACAACGGTTCAAAACGAGGAGGAGAAAGGCTTAATATCCTCACCAGGTCCTTGCTGCTGCGAAGAACCAAGGATCAGCTGGACTCTACAGGCAAACCTTTAGTGCGTACAAGCTTGTATAGAACAAGTTAACTGAAATATAAGCATAAACAAACCCCTATAGTTTTAACTGGTATTCTGTGGCTCAAAACAAAAAGTATGTAAAATAATAACGCAGTACCATTGAAGTTTGGCTGAGCTGTTTCTGTGCCAAATACATGTACAGAAAAATAGACTGTTTTCTAAAAGTGATAACCAGTGTTTGCTATACAGTAAGAACTTCTTAAAGTGAAAGGTGTAATTAAAATAGTAATAAAATCATTATAAGACACAATCCCATGTGTTTCACTGCTTTAACATAAATTATTAGAGTTAAAATTTTAACACCTTTCTTTTCTGTTGTTAGGTGTCACTACCAGGCCGCAGCTGTATAGTTCACAGGGTAAAATTGTCGGAGGATGAACAGTCTGTGTATGATGTTATATTTGCACAGTCTAGGTATGGTTTATTACACTCTATTAGAGTGCTTACACACTTTATTAAATCCCTTTATTCACATTATGTTCCTGTGCTTTAGATCTACTCTGCAGTCCTATTTAAAGAGGCATGAGGAAGGAGGCAGTAAAAAAGGAGACTGTGGCAATCCCTTCGAAAAAGGTTTGAATTGGTTGGCCAGTGAACAATATGTGCCAGTTTTCAGCTTCATTAGCTGTGACTGACCACCTAATAAATCTCACTAAATGATTTTTGTGCCTGTCAAATTCTGCACTATGAAGTATCCGTAGCTGGTCGCTAGTTTACAGAAAATACAAAAAACATTTAAGAATTTTAATTTAAAAAAGGGGATTACCTTTTAAAAATGGAAAATTCATGTTTCATGCAATAACACCCAGCATGAAAATTTTCACAAAAAGTAATTAGGAGGGCTTTGAAAAAGCCCTCCTTATGTTATTCTCGATATTTAGAGGGCTTTGAAAAAAGCCCTCTATTGTTATTACACTTTTTCTTCTTATTATTATTATTCTTCTTAAGCGGGATTTGTGCGATTAATTCAGCCCGAACCGCTTGGTGTAGAGATTCGACTCGAACACCGTTACGTAGGTATTAATGACGCGACCTGTGCTATGTATTTTTGGAATTTCTA
>JAOUQT010048702.1:0-10872 GCA_025769995.1 Xyliphius kryptos
ACTGCACGGATGGGTTAAATGCGGAGGACCAATTCCGCTGTGTGCAGACACAGTGGCAGAATGTATCACTTTCACTTAATAAATGTAATGAACCAGTAATATGTAACATACTGGTAAAGGATGAAGTTACTTATTTAGGAATCAAAATCATTAAGGATTTTTACTTTTAATGTAATTTTAATCAGATGATAGAAAAACTAAAAAAATAAATTGAACCACGGGTTGCAGAGGGATCTGTCACTAAAATGGCCAATTCTATTACCTAATACAGAGGGTCTCTCTAGATTAACCTATAACCTACGCAATCCCCTCGATTTGTTTCACTTTTTAAAGGATCTATAAAAAAAGCAGTCAAATCAACCAACACTAGACCCAAAGTATACCTATGTTGGTCAAATATGTTTTTCAACTTCTGTTAAAAAACAGGGGCATTTGAATGCTTTTTCAGAGAGATTACTTCTATTCAATCTGCAGTTTCATATTAGAACTCTCTAAAATAAGTAATTTAAGATGGGGAAAAAATCTGGATCTTACCTTTGAAATACCTTTTAACAAACAAAATAAAAGAAATCTCTTGTAAAATTATCCAAATATATTACATTGTAAACCAATATCTTGTTAGGTACAAAAAGGATATTTATGTTTCTTGTTCATTTTGTAAGGCACATCCAGAAACATTACTACACCCATACAGAATAGTTCTGGAAAGATTGATTTAGATTATAATTTTAGCAAATTTTACATACATAAATG
This sequence comes from Xyliphius kryptos, assembly GCA_025769995.1. Classification (NCBI taxonomy): domain Eukaryota; kingdom Metazoa; phylum Chordata; class Actinopteri; order Siluriformes; family Aspredinidae; genus Xyliphius; species Xyliphius kryptos. The sequence continues at coordinate 754 of JAOUQT010048702.1, forward strand.
TACATTTTCTAATTAAAAACCTCAATTCTTTTGTCTTGAAAATAAAAGTAAACAGTACATTGTTTCTTCAAATAACAAAAAAATCTATTAAAACAATAGATATACACACTCTGTTCAATGTGTTTTAATAATGAATTTATTACACTAGCAAAGCTTTTCTTTTTTTTCTTTTTTTTATCCCTTTTTTATATTTATTTTTAATACTGTAATGTTTATTGTTTGATTGTTAGGGTTTGTATCATTTGTATGTGCTATACTGTTGAAAAAAAATAAGACAGTCGGCACCTGCAGCAAACATGAACATTGGCGGATCTCACCGTGTTTGCATTTTTCTTAGCAATATAATTGCATCGAATATAATTTAAGTATCTTTACTGTTATGTACTTACCTGCATGATCTAAAAAATGGTTAATAAAAGTTATTTAAAAATAAAATTTTCTTTGCTATTGCATAGAATTTAACAATGAACAAAGGTAAAAAAAATAAATGCCATCAACTATAAGGTCAACAAAACATTATTGATCATGGGTCCCAGTTAATCCCAGTATTTGTATTTTAAAATATCATCATTTTTAACAGTTTTACAGTCTAAAACATATTTTAGTTTCTTTTTCGTGTGGATTTTGTACTTGAAATTGTAGTTAAAAGTTTTTCCAACTTTTATTTTATTATGTAAATAAAAAATTTACAATAATGGGCATAACATAAGTAGACTTCCCTCGCCCAAAACATATTAAATATGTTTAAAAATGTAGAAAAATAAAAACAGGAATTCTTCTACATTTTATATTATTAATGTACATTTAGAGTTTATAAGCGAGATAACGGGATTTTCTTTTTTTTTTTTATTACCGAAAATAATCGTCATAGACTGTCGAGGAGCTTCCAGCGAATCAGGATGAAGCTCTGTCGTCATCATGACGTCTCTCCGCTCGCGCAGCCCGTGGAAAGCAACTGCTAAAATTACCCTGGCAAATCTTTTGTTTTTCTTTCTTTTTTCCTACTTTTATCTTTTTTTGAATACTATAATGTAATTTTTTGGATTGTTAAGCTTTCTACTATTTGTATGTAATATAATGTTGAAGTTGAATTAATTAAAAAAAAAAAAAAAAGCAACTGCTAAAATAGGCTCAGAGACCTGCCCGAAAGTGCTCTTGCGAGATTATAACGGGGTACGTCAACGTAACATGGCGTCGGAGCAGGGGGGAGTCAGACAGAAAAACTAACTGGCATGCAGCGCACCAAGTCGAACAAGCCTTGAGCCAGGCTTTGCAGTTGCTTTATAGGGGCTCCGCGGGCGGTCAGCCATCATGATGACGACAGAGCTTAATTCTGATTAGCTGGAAGCTCCTCGACAGTCTAGGACAATTATTACATATAAAATTACTTTGTTTACACAATCATTTACTTTAACTAATTCCATATTTAGTTACTTTGATTATTTTAATTGCATATTAAATTACATTTTTTACACAATCATTTACTTTAATTACACATTTAATGATCTTAATTACAGAAAGATATAGATAGAAAAACAGATACATAGATAGATATATAGATAGATAGATAAAATAGATAGACAGGCAGATAGATAGACAGACAGACAGAAATAGACAGAGTAAGTAGATAGATAAACAGAAGGAGTAGCAACAGAAATCTAGTAGCCAGATAAACAGACAGATAGAAAAAGATGGAGAGACAGACAGAGATAGAGACAGATAGACAGACAAACAGACCGAGGCAGGCAGAGACAGACAGACAGACACACAAATAAACAGATAGAAAGATAGATGGAGAGAAATAGAGAGACAAAGACAGACAGACAGAGATAGATAGATAGATGGACAGACAGATCGACAAACAGATAGATAGATACAGAAAGACAGATAGATAGACAGACAGACAGGGACAGATAGATAGACAGACAGAGTAGATAGACCGACAGACAGATCGACAAACAGATAGATAGATACAGATAGACAGACAGACAGGGACAGATAGATAGACAGAGATAGACAGAGTAGCTAGATAGATAAACAGAAAGAGTAGCAACAGAAATCTAGTAGCCAATTAAAAAGATAAAGAGACAGACCGAGGCAGGCAGAGACAGTGAGACAGACGGGCAGGTGGATAGACAGATAGAGTAGATATACAGACAGACAGACACATAGATAAGCAGACAGACAAACAGATAGATAGATAGATAGACAGAGATAGATAGATAGACAGACAGAGATAGATGGATAGATAGATAGAGACAGATAGACAAACAGATAGATAGATAGACAGACAGTCAGAGTAGATAGACAGACAGACAGATACAGATAGACAAACAGTTAGATAGATAGATAGAGACAGGGACACATATATAGACATATAAACAGAAAAATAGCAAAATAAATCTAGTAGCCAATTAAACAGTAGACATGAATAGACAGATAGAAAAAGATAGAGAGACAGACAGAGATAGAGACAGATAGACAGACAGACAGACAGATAAACAGGCCGAGGCAGGCAGATGGGCAGGTGAACAGACGGGAAGGTGGATACTCTTTGTTTGCTCCACCAGCATCACGTAGTGACCTGGCCACTATCCTGCAAGAAGAATGGCTTAAAATACCTCTGACCACTGTGCAAGACTTGTATGTGTCATTCCCAAGACGAATTCAAGCTGTATTGGCCTCAAAACGGAGGCCCTACACCATACTAATAAATTATTGTGGTCTAAAGCCAGGTGTTTCAGTTTCATTGTCCAACCCTTGTATATAGTGATAGATAGATAGACAGATAAACAGAGAGTAGCTAGATAGATAAACAGAAATAGAATAGCAACAGATGTCTAGTAGCTAGATAAACAAAAGACATGAATAAACAGATAGATAGATAGATAGATAGATAGATAGATAGATAGATAGATAGATAGATAGACATACAGACACAGTTAATAGACGGACAGAGAGACAGACAGGCAGATAGATAGACAGACAGATAAATAGATAAACATACAGACAGAGACAGATAGATATATAACCAGACAGACAGACAAAAAGAGACAGATAGACACAGACAGACAGATACAGAGATACAAACACATAGGTAAACATATAGACAGATAGAAAGATAGATAGAGAGACAAAGACAGACAGACAGATAGAGACAGACAGACAGACACAGATAGACAGACAAACAGACCAAGATAGATAGCTAGATAGATAGTTAGGCAGAGACAGCTAGACATACAGACAGACCGAGATAGATAGACAGACAGACAGAAAGATAGTTAGGCAGAGACATATAGATAAATCGATAGATAGATAGACAGACAATTGGATAGACAGATGGAGTAGACAGACAGACAGACAGACAGACAGACAGGTAGATAAATATACAGAAAGAAAATCAGAGTAGAAAGACAGACAGTCACACAGATAAACAGATAGAAAGATAGACAGAGAGAATGATAGAGAGAAAGACAGACAGACAGAGATAGATAGATAAACCAAGATAGATAGCTAGATAGATAGTTAGCAGAGACAGCTAGACAGACAGATCGAGATAGATAGATAGATAGATAGATAGATAGATAGATAGACAGAGAAAGAAAGTTAGGCAGAGACATATAGACAGACAGCTTGACAGACAGACCGAGATAGATAGCTAGATAGATAGTTAGGCAGAAACAGATAGACAGCTAGACAGACCGAGATAGATAGATAGACAAGTGGATAGACAGATGGAGTAGATAGATAGACAGACAGGTAGATAAATATACAGAAAGACAGACAATCAGAGTAGAGAAACAGGCAGACAGGTAGATAAATATACAGAAAGACAGACAATCAGAGTAGATAGACAGACAGGTAGATTTCACCAGTCCTGCTGTGTGTATCGGTGCATTGTCATCCTGATACACGGCACCGCCTTTTTGGATACAATGTTTGAACCATTGGATGCACATGGTCTTCCAGAATGGTTCGGTAGTCTTTGGCAGTGATGCGTCCATCTAGCACAAGTATTGGGCTAAGGGAATGCCATGATATGGCAGCCCAAACCATGACTGATCTACCCCATGCTTCACTCTGGGCATGCAACATTCTGGGTGGAACGCTTCTTTGGGGCTTCTCCACACCGTAATTCTCTCAGATGTGGGGAAAACAGTAAAGGTGAACTCATCAGAGAACAATACATGTTTCACATTGTCCACAGCCCAAGATTTGTGCTCCTTCATCTATATATCTATATCTATATCTATCTATATATATATATATAAATGGCCCACTCTGTATGTATCCATATAAATGGCCCATCCTGTATACTATCAGAGTGGATCAAGCAGGTCCAGAAAACAGGGTCAGCATCTCAGGATAAGCATGTGACATGGATGAGAGAACGAACAGTGATGAAATGGTTAGGTAAATAAGTGGCAAATAATTTATGTAAAACCTTTGCTTGCTTAGCAAAAAGTAACATACATTTCTAAAAATGGCTAATATTAAGTTATGCTAAAGGCAAGGAAGCAGTGGAGACTGAAACACGACAGCATAGTTGGGGTCCTGAAAAGCAATTGCAGCAGAAAGTCCTGATAATCTGTATAAAGACTATGATGCTTTGACCAATTTTTAAATACATATAACCTAAAGAGAAATGTGTAAACCTATATCACAACATATATGTTTGGAAAGTGTCAAAATATCTACAACATTCAAATCATCTCATCTTTCACTAAGGTGGTTGCATATTAACCACTCTGTCATTCATAACTACAGCCCATGGCACTGGTATTTCCATGGAATCTCTGGGGAGGTGTGTGGGAGTGGACGAGGGCGAGAAAACAAATAGTGGCTATACGCTTAAGATAGTTAGTGGTGGGATGTGAAAATGTAACTGTAACATGTAAGCTCCCTTTAGCATGTACCTTTTATTATGATGGAAATCAATTTTAAACATTCACTCTCATGGTCCATTGTATGAGACATGGAGCCAAACCAGAGTTTTGGCCCTTTGGCCAATGTGAGTCATTCTTGCAGGCTGCTGAACTTTATGAAATGAGGGTCATTAACTGTCTGACCACAAATGCGTGTTTGTTTTCCTGTACTGATGATGAAGACTTGTTCATAGCAACAAAGGCTTTCTAATGATGCGTAGATCAAACATGGAATCTAGTGTATTACTGGAACTGAACATGCATAGTCATAAAGCTGTGTGGGAATATCAGCATGGGACGAGAATAAGAACGGAAACTGTAAAAGAGAATTTTGCTATTTGAGACTTGGTGAGGTCATTAGCAATTGATGTAAAAACAAATTCCTGAATCACTCTATTTTAAACATCTTACATGGTTGTGATGAAATTCTTTTTAATGTACCAGTCATTGACTCAGTGTTTTAGAGTACAAATGTCACATCACTTCTCACGGACAATAAGAGGACACAAGATTATAAATCATGTGCCTTCTGCCCATCTATTAATGTTATATCAGTTTGGTTGTTATTTTAACGGATAACGTATTTTTAACATGTTTTTAATAATTAAAAACAATATATTTCTTTTACTGACTGCAGTTTGCTTTCGATTTAAAAACAATGAACAGAAAATAGACATGGATATTGTATAATTTTTAGGCATGTGACATGTTGTATAGGAGTGAACAGAAATTAATTTACCAGTCAATCTACATTTCTACCCTCACCTATGGTCATAAACTATCAGGCCCGAAAGAATAAGATACCAGATACAAGTGGCCAAAATGTGTTTTCTCAGCAGGGTGGCAGGGAGCTCCCTTAGTTATATAACTCGGAGTACAGTTACTGCTCCTCCACTTCGAGATGAGCTAGCTTGATGTGGCTCAGGCATCTGTACCAGGTGTTTTCTGGACGCCTCCCTTGGTAGGAGTTCTGGGCAGACCTCAGCTGGTCTGGTGTTTTGGTGTTCTCCACCTGATCATCCAAAGTTCAATTTTTTGACTGGTTTCAGTTGGATAAAATGTAAGGTAGGTTAGAACCTGTAGAGTCACAGGAGCTGAGCTACTTTGGGTTGAGTATTATAGTTCCATAAACATATCTGAGGGTTCTTGTTGCTATCCACACCCCATCTCCAGGCTGGTATTGAATGGTGTCTTCTGTGCACCATTTGGCAAAGCATTTTATTTGGGCAACTGATCTGGAGGTCTTCTGGTCAGTGAGAGCACAGGCACTCTCACTCTTCTTAAACAGGCTTCCACTGCAGGGTTCACCATGGGGTTGGCATTCATTGGGTACAGTGGAGGGTGGTAATCTACACTCCACTGCTAGATACTACGGAAGAAATCCTTAACCAAATCTTTGGTTCTTACTTGTTTTTTAATTATTTTTTTATATTGTTTATACTCACACCTGCACTGAGACAATATAAAACACACATTTACCAACATTATAGAGTTCAGGGCTTTAGTTCAGTTTTTAGTTTTCATTTATTTACAGGATCCGATTGAATTAATCTAGAACACATTTAAATTGGGTTAGCTTCCAAGCAGTATAGCTAATGTAGCTAATGTGCTTATGCTGACTCTTATTTACCGCCAAAAGTGGCTATATTAAACACATAAGAATCAGAGATGGAACAAGGCGTACCTTGTCTGGTAAATGTTTTTTTTGTAAATCATGTGGCCAGGTTGTTTGTATATATATATATATATATATATATAAGTTCATGATTTATCTGCTTTTCCATTGTTCTCCCTGGCTTTTATATTGGGTTTAACATCAATATAAATGAAAAAAAAACATGTCTGGTTTTAGATATTTGTAAAACTTCTTTGGGACAAAGTCCATTTTAAAGTGCTTTTGAAATCAATTTGAATTGAATTGGCACCAGGATGTATGACTGCAAAAGAACCAGTAAAGGTAGTGTTAGTATTTGACCAATATTCTACTGGCAAACATTTGTCCTGGCATTTTTGTGGATGTTTATTTGACATATACAAACTACCTAAACATTGCTTTCAGACCAGGTACACCCCCTGTGTTTTCCACCAACATTATTCCAGCAGGATAGCGCTTTCAATAATTTTTTACTTTTGTTTTGCAGGTGATGGATGTGGACACACAGTCTTGAGCCCGATGAGTGGCACTGTGGCCTCACAGAACTACCCCGGCACCTACCCTAACCACACACAGTGTGTGTGGAGCCTGAAAGTGCCGAAAGGTTACACACTGCATCTCACCTATGGGGACTTTGACCTGGAGTGGAGCAAGGACTGTACCTCTAGCTCTCTTACTATCACTGACAAAAATAAAGCCATCAGCTGGGGTAAGGAATTCATGTTCTTATTCTTATACAGTGCATTGGAGCAAATGAAATTCAAAACTTTTGACAGAAAATGATCGGCTTCTCTGCATGTTAGAATTTCTCTGGTGTTTACTAAACTCAAACAAATATGTGGGAACATACAAACTCCAAACTGAAATTTTCCAGGTTACCCCACTCTGGGATCAAACACGGGGCCCTATTGCTGTGAGGCAACAGCACTACATTGTGCCACCCTGGTTTGGTGTTTTTCTTGATATTTATGTGTTCTCTCCCAGATTCTGCACTAATCATGACGTTCTGTTCTCAAACAAAAAAACATCAAGTACTGAAAGAATGTTGTGCTGGTTCATTCATTCTCCATACTTGCTTAATCCTAGTTTTAGGGTCACGGGGAATCTGATGCCCACCTGGAAACTCTGGACGTGAGAGCAGGAATAAGCCTAGACAGGGCTCACACAATCACACATATTTACACTCTAATGGGCAATTTAGGGACCAATTAACCTATCATGCATGTCTTTGGAATGCAGGAGGACACCATAGAAAACCGACGCAAACACGGGGAGAACAAACTTCACACAGAAATTTCCTAAGTCACCCCACCCAGGGCTTGAACCCAGGGTCTTCTTGCTACAAGGCTACAGCACTATCTACTGCTCCACCGTGCCGCCCCTGTCGTTCTAGTTCTTGTTAAACAATAATTCCATCTGGTTTGTTGGAAGACAATATAGACAAAGATGCTGCTAGATAAAAGTGCAAAATAAATAAGTAATGAATGTGGTACTAAATGATTAAGCATTTCCATAGAGAATCCACTATAAGTCATGATACATTAAGCTGTGTGGCATATAGTTAATGTTTCATCTTTATCTCTTTATGTTCCACATTGTTTGCATGGGCGCTTAAGTTGCCATGGTAACTAACATGCACATGCACAGCAGCTACCTCAGCATGGAAGGGCTTCCACCTTCATTAATCATGATTATGGTTAAAATATCTGTCTAGCTGATTTTAATTAACCAACATTGATCATGTTTGAGCCTGAAAACAGCTCACAAGTGTGTTTTACACATTCCTCCAATTTCGATCCTGACAATAGGCTAAAGTCTGCTGTGTATAGGTACTGAGGTGCAACTACTCTCTAGTTGCACCACTTTATTGTGTTGTGGTTATTGGCAAATTCCAGACGGTCTTCTTTACACTGTTTCCCAGATCGTGCCAAGCCATGTGCCTACACAGGCAGGTTGCATACCTCTCAGCAGAAGTTACGTGATAATGACACCTTTTACATATACACACATACACATTATGCAGGGACAAGTGACGAGATATAGTATTAGGAATCCAGGCTTCCTGGGGCCAACTATATCTTTCAGAGGTACTTCAGGATATGCTTTTGCGTGTGAAACAGTCTGGGCCATTTTTAGCAGCAGAGGAGTATGTGATTGTGCAGGTCTAGTAAGCCTTCAGGCTTATGTGAACCTCTGGGTTTGACGACACATTCTGTTAGCACTGTTGATATGAGAGTAATTATCCCATCTTCTCTGTGAAACACATTCCCTCTAACCCTGTGTTTTGTGTTTTTTGTTTTGCCTGATACAGCGGATTAGCTGTGACTGTTTTTCAAGTATGTATGTGTGTATAACTAATTGTCCAGCATTCTGAAACATAATTGTTCATGCTTTTTTTTGTGTGTGTTCTACAGGTCCTCTGTGTGGGCAGTTGGCTGCCTCAGACAGGAACATGATGTTGAACAGTAGCGAAGTGACAGTGCACTTTGTGTCCCGTACTCACCGCTCTGGACGAGGTTTCTTGCTTTCCTACTCAACCAACCAACAGCAAGGTACAAAGCAGTGGTCATTTTTGTAAACACACTTAATACCCACTCTCAGATTCCCAGAGTTTCACAGTGTCTATCATAAAACTGCATGTTCTGCAGTGTTCTCCAACTCTGTAGTGATAATACATCAAATCAAGTATTACAGAACAAATGGCTTTCTTGTTAGTCTGGTATTTTTCATTAACAAACATGGCCAAGAATGTTCTGTTTTCACATGGAGAGACCATTTCCTTGACACTACAAATGACCAAATATTATGTTTTAAGCGGTTTAATGAATTACTTCTAATACTGTGTCTTTTTTCATTATTTAAATTATTTTCTAGTGTACACAAATTTATGTGTGTATTGTTACAGGTTTCAGTTTTTAATGTTTTAAATTCTTATAGACATAAACGCTTGCAAATATGACAGATGAGACATTCTACTTACATACACAATTGGCAATTAAGTATATGTCAGGTATTACCTTTCTATTTTTCTATGGGCTGTATGGGACAATCTGCTTTAACTGTGCATCAGGACACCGGCACTTGAAGACTATTATTACCGGTGTTCAGCACACACCTGAATTTCAGTCACTATTCTTTTGTTGCGCGTTTGATGTGTTGGATGCATATTTCTAAAAGTTGGACATTCCATGCTCGGTGCATGTTCGGTTTCCTTGTGTTTATTGAATGTTTATGAACTGTGCTTGTGTGTATGTTAGACAGCACGTTTCTCTGCTAGGTTTTTGTTTTCTTGTTTTTTTCCTTATCTTGTTTGTTTAATTTATTATGTTTTCACATACTCCTCATTAGGATTCCATGTGGAAACTTTATTCCTGGCATGACAAAGAACACCCACAGTGTGAATTTACTCCCTGCTTGTGTATTCCTCTGAATCAGAGAATGACATCCATATGGATGATTTACGGGGGTTGGACAATGAAACTGAAACACCTGGTTTTAGACCACAATAATTTATTAGTATGGTATAGGGCCTCCTTTTGC
>JAOUQT010048711.1:0-10871 GCA_025769995.1 Xyliphius kryptos
CACACACACACACACACACACACACACACACACACACACACACACACACACACACACACACACACAAAGAGAGAGAGAATATTAATGCTGAATGTAATTGTAAGGTCATAAGTGCATAATAATAATAAGTAATCAGCATTGCAGGGAACTACAGAGCCAAATTCAAATTTAAAGTTAACATGTATGGTAGCTCAGTGGTTAGTGTTTTACTATCAATCTGAAGGTTGTGGGTTCAAATCCCAGGTCCACAGACGTTACCAATGTGGGTCCTTGAGCAAGATCATTAACCCTCACTGCTCCAGGTGTGCTGTGTTTAAACCCCAACCATCTAGTTGGGATACTTGAAAACGCCACTTTGGATAAAAGCATCTGCTAATTAACTGGATGTAGAAAGTAAAGAGAAATTCATCAATGAATGAATAAAACACTGAAATTTTTTACTTTTTAAATTTTTCTTATGTTAAATAATTACATACAACCATCAAATATCATTTTTAAAGATTTTTTATAATTTCCCAAAATGAGCCACATTTCTCTTTGTTAAACTACCTTTAGGTTACAAAACTTACATATACACCAAACTAAATATATTAATATATATTAATAATAATAGTTCATGAAAAAATAATAAGAAGGAAAGGGAAAAAAAGAAAAGAAAACATTCATTCATTCATTCATTATCTTCCGCTTATTCCTTTATGAGGGTCGTGGGGGGGTTCCCCATGTCCAGCCAGGGGAGAACGTCTTGGGCGCTGGGCAGATACACCCAGGACAGGGCGCCAATCCATCGCTGGGTGCACACTCTCTCACACAGTCACACACACATCCACACACTATACAGGGCAATTTAGAGCATTCAAATTACCTTCATGTTTTTGGAATGTGGGAGGAAACCGAAGAACCCGGAGGAAACCCACACAGACACGGGGAGAACATGCAAACTCAACCCATATAGGGATTCGAACTGGGAATCCCCAGCGCTGAGAGGCGAATGTGCTAACCACTAAGCCACCGTGCCGCCTCATATTTAAGTTGAAACATAAATTATTCTTAATGCAAAGTCTAAATTAATGTATGGCCACATACTTTTGGCGGTGCATTGTGCAGAGACTTTGGTGGCTGAGGCTGATATGGCTTTTATTTCCGACACCCCTCAACTCACTATCACATAGCTAGTGTTTATATAACAGCTGTTGTTGCACTGAAGTCTCCCGCATGCTGCAGTCCTCAAGGGCATGCAGGTGCTTTGTGGACCTTTTCTGTTTTGACTGAATCCATTATTGCCATGATGGAACCTTAAGACCCACCTCCAAAACCTGTTAGTGTGCTTCCAACACCCTCCCGCATCCAACGTCCACCCACTTTGTCAAGCACCTGCCCACACTCCGCTAACATTCACCTGTCAGCCCACCTGTCAGCCTTCAACAAACGAGCCAGTGATGCAATGAATAATGTATTGGGCTGCATAAGTTTGTAGACTGGTGGAATTTTAAATCCATGATTGGGACTTTACCCTGTTGATTAAAATTAAAGTGGTCTTATAGTGTAATACATACTGTATACACCTACACATACACATAGAGGGAGAGGTAGCTCAGTGGTTAGGGTGTTGGACTATCAATCAGAAGTTTGGGGTTCAAATCCCAGGTCCACTGAAGTTACCAATGTGAGTCCTTGAGCAAGACCCTTAAACCCTCATTGCTCCAGGGTCCTGTATCAACCCTGTCTTCTGACCCCAACCAAGTTGGGATACTTGTAAGCCGCTTTGGATAAAAGCGTCTGCTAAATAACTAAAAAAAAAAAAATAACTAAATGTGTGCACAATTATTAGGCAAGTTTTATTCTTGGTCAAATTGGTCAAAATACTCGCTTGCCTAATAATTTTGCACACAGTGTAGTGTACAATACATAATGTTTAATGAAATATGCCTATCCAGCCAAAGCCATGTTCATACTTAAAAATACATTTTTGTTTTAAATTCAAACAATATTTGAATGAATGGGTTCATATAATAGTAAAGATACATAACTATGCACTTAAATAGTACAGCCACTTAAATATTTAAATGCCACAGAATTGCACTTATAAAGATTTTTTTTTAGCACAAGTAGCCAATTTACTGTTTTTAAAAGTATCCGTACTGCAGTCTACACAGTTATTAGGGCTAATTTGAACAGATTCTGGGTGGCAGGGTGGTTAGCCTGCCCGCCTCCCAGCACTGGGGATCCAGGTTTAAATTCCGATCTGGGTGGAGTTATCATGTTCTCCCCATGGTCGAGTGGGTTTTTTTCTGATTTCCGCCCACAGTCCAAAAACATGGATTCAAAGTGAATTGGCTGCTCCAAGTGGCCCTGTGTAAATTGCCTCAATATAGTTTGTGCGTGTGTGTGCGCCCAGTGATGGATTGTCGCCCTGTCCAGTGCATCTTTCCAGCGCTCAAAACGTTCTCGTCTGGGTGGGCATGGGGAATCCCACCACGACTTTACTAGAGGATAAAGCGGAAGATAATGAATAATAATAAGATAACAGGTTCTGCTTTGTAACCTGGTTTTTAATGTTTGTATTTTTAGGACATAAAAACGCCCTTGTCCTGGGGACATAAAGCCAAAACCTTGGCTTTTGCAACAAACATCCTCTAAGTAGCAACAATAACCACCACTAACACTTAGCCTCTAATGAGTCTTCAACATCTACTCAAATGCAATGATCTCCATGCTTCTTGGCACAAGCTTCTGTTAACAAACCTGCCCACCTGCCCCCAACTTTCTCAGCTCTGATGATTGTCTGCCCCTACATTTACATTTACATTTAGTTATTTAGCAGACGCTTTTATCCAACGCGACTTACAAGTATCAGAACACAGGGTTGAAACAGAACCCTGGAACAATGAGGGTCAAGGGTCTTGCTCAAGGACCCACATTGGTAACTGCAGTGGACCTGGGATTTAAACCCCCAACCTTGTGATTGATAGTCCAACACCCTAACCACTGAGCTACCACTCCCCCTAAAAAGAATTGCTAATTTAAAATACCCATCCATGCTTCTTAACTATAGGTTATCTTTACGGATAGTGACATACCAAACTGACACCAAAGAACTAACGGTGATTAAGGCCGATACTCTCACAGCCTATGATGACACATCGTTAGCTGACAGATGGCCAGGGCCCAATAGCCAACGTATTACATGTCTCTCTCTCTGCAGTCCACTTGTAATGACTATGCTTCGTGCTGCGTTTGGATGGGGGTTTGTGTGTTTTGTGGTTTCCTGATTGTCAGATCTGTCTATTATGTATGTCATTTTTGTCACTGGTGCATGTGTTTGTGTTTGTGCACATTGTTTCTTATTTATTAAAATCTCTGTTCTTTGGACATTGTTTTGGACGCCATATCGGCAGCAGATTATAACACCACCATGCAGCTACTGCTGTTTAAATTTCACTCTTCCTGAATGCCCTAGATATACAGTAGACTCGACAAGGCATCTGTTAATGTCTACATACCTAATTTGGTTTGACTTTCCAGATTCTCACTTGTAGTTTTTCTTGTCTTTGCATCTTTTATTCAATTGAGCTCTTGAGTAATCTCTTACAAACACAAAACCATTTTTCGGCACTTAATGGACTTTCCCTCATGTGCAGTTTCTTTTAGAATGTTAATCAGTGACAAGAGACTAAACGGCCCTGTTCTCATCTCTATGGCGTGGGGGGTGAGCCAGAGTGTGTTGCTTTTGTTATGCATCAGGTGATGGTGTCACCCACCGCTTGCAGCAGACATGTGTGTCAGAATCAGTTCCAAACTCAGGTGTCACTCCCAGCACACACTCACACACTCACCTAAAGACCGCTGTACCCCCCCAAGAACAGGTCTCAATCTTTACACCAGCTCACTCGGAGCGTCTGTGACCAGAGATTTAGAATATAGACGAAAGCGAGAAAGTAAGTGAGACACCTAACTATAGCTTACACAGTTTTCATGGAAGTTGATGGCAAACAGAGTGTTAAGAAGTGTTTGCCGCTTTAAACAATGTTAAACACACACACACACACACACGTTACTCCCATGTGTTATAAAACCAGAGATTTGTTTTTTGCCGTACATTGATATCTGTGACCTTCAAATTCCACTAGTTAAACGGATGTTTCAGGATAGTTACTTACTATCACACGTATAACACACACATTTATTACAGTTGGTGAAAACTCATTTACATTCCAATTTTTAGTAATAAAGTGATAATGTTTGCCCACTATAATTACACAGAGAGGAATTTGTTCTTCACATTTAATCCATCCGTGCAATGAAACACACACATATACACACTAGTGAATTGAGCACACCTAAAACGGAGGGTAGCCTTGTATATTACGCCTAGAGACTACGGGTTCCCTGAATTTTATCTGTATAAGGAAAACTGTTTGTTATAAAATGCATTTACATTTTTTTCCATTTGTAGTAGCACAATTTTGCACACAGAGTCCACCCCAGATCATTTGCTAAATGAATGGCTACTTTTAAAACGACACAATTATTTATAAAAACACTATTCTCGTGTCATACACACATGAATTGTATGTATGAACAACACACTAAAGTTCTTCACTTAAAACACTAGCATTTTATTTTTCCTAATTACTAAGATCCAAAGGTTTAAATACATTATACAAGACCAATTCTGAAGATTGGAGGAAATATTTTTCTACCGTAGTTCTCACCATAAATCTGTCAGTCAATCCTGAACATCAGAACAAAAGATTAAAAACAGAATAAAACACATTTGGATGGAGAACAACATAAATGACAGACTTAGTCCATCCATTCATCCAGGGGAGAACATCTCGGGTGCTGGGCAGATACACCCAGAACAGGGCGCCAATCCATCACTGAGTACTCACTCACACACATCCATACACACAAACACATATGG
Source organism: Xyliphius kryptos (assembly GCA_025769995.1). Lineage (NCBI taxonomy): Eukaryota > Metazoa > Chordata > Actinopteri > Siluriformes > Aspredinidae > Xyliphius > Xyliphius kryptos. The sequence continues at coordinate 4,928 of JAOUQT010048711.1, forward strand.
GGCAATTTAGAGCATTCAGTTGGATGTTGGATACCTGGAAATCATGTTTTTGGACTGTGGGAGGAAACCGGAGAACCCGGAGAAAACCGGGGACACGGGGAGGACATGAAAACTCCACCCAGATTGGGATTCGAACCGGGAATCCCCAGCGCTAAGAGGCAAACGTGCTAACTACTAAGGGCTTGAACTTGATTGGTTTGTCAACAATTAAGCACCTGTGTCATCACACCTGATAGGTATGTGTAAGCAATTGGTTCAACAGTGTAGTCATTTTAATGCCAGTGTTTATACATGGTGGGAAAGTAAAATAAAAAAATAGAAAGAAGAAGGAACATAACAAAACCAGACATCTCTTCGTGTAGTTTTGTCGTTAACAAGGCAACATGGGAGAAACCTTCTTGAATGGCAGAGCCATTCAGTTTGGTCACAAGCCTCTTCCATGGCTTGAATAAGGGGTATCTGCACATGGGGCTTTGTACACCATACAGTACCATGCAGTAAATGTTTATGAAGCGGGGTATGGTGGAAGATATTGTACAGTAAATGTGGATGTTGCTGAAACCTGGTTTGAACCAGAGGAAATAGAAAGCTACATCGTCTGAAACAACAATGTATTGCATCTGGTCCATTTGGTTTACTGCTGTGAGATCATGTGATGTGATCTGTCTAAATAGGTAAGTATGAGTGCTGTATGCTATAAGAACCGAGTTTGGCATGGCAGTGGAGAACCCTATTGTGGTCCTCTTTTTCTTTAAACATATGGGGAGTGGAGGCTCAGCGGTTAGGACGTTGGACTAGCAATCTGAAGGTGGAGGGTTCAAATTCCAGGTCCAATGAAATTACCGATGTGGGCCCTTGAGCAAGACCCTTAATCCTAATTGCTCTAGGGATTCTGTATGTAACCCTGGGTTCTGACCCCAATTAAATTGGGGTGTTTAAGTCACTTTGGATAAAAGTGTTTGCTAAATGACCAAATAGTATTTCTTCCTTTATACCTCCCTCTTCACTGAACTCTTTTTAGAGGGCTTAAACTTGATTGGTTTGTCAACAATTAAGCACCTATGTGCCATCACACCTGATAGTTATGTGTAAGCAATTGGTTGAACAGTGTAGTCGTTTTAATGCCAGTGTTTATACATGGTGGGAAAGTGACTTCATTACAAAATTTTGTTCAAGTGGGTTTAGTGTTTTGCAAAAAGTGTGAAGCGGAAATTGTGTTTATATAGCAAATCTGGGCCGATGTTTTGCAGTGTAAGGTCTCTCTAACTGTGTAATACTTTAGATTTTCATGTGTAAACATTTGGAAAGAACTGGAACACAAAAGAAACAACATCTGTCCAAAGCAAAAGTGGAAGAATGTAAGAAATAACATTAAGAGAATAATATCCCAGGTTTTTTGTCATCTCGTAGTCATACTTATTTACGTGTATATGTATCTCTGTCCACTTTTTTTACACAACCAAGACCACCGGATATATCCAGCTACTGGGTGTTTCACAAGCAGACTTTTCAGCACTTGGGCTCCAGTTCTCCCTGTGTTCTGTGTGGGTTTACTCCTTGTTTTTTTTTTTCCACTGTCCAAAAACGTGGATTAAGGGTGAACACCGATACCCTATATAATGTTTGTCTTTAAAAGGGTGTGTGCCTAATGATGGATCGATGACTCTCCTGTGTGTATCCACCTAAACGTTCCTCTGTTTTCCCCTGGGTGGGCATGGAACCCTGATGACCTTAGTAGAGGATTAAGCAGTAGATAATGAAACAAGATCTTTTAATCACTAAATTATGATATTTTATTGAGCCCCATTGGCACAGTTGTATAAATTTAATCACCTACCCATACACAGTTGCAATATAACTTTGTGGGAACAGTTTTAGGAAAGGCCCTTGTCTGTTCCAGCATGATTATGTTCTATTTTGAGAGTCCTTTATGAGAGTCGCGGGGGGTTTCCCTTGCCCATCCAGGGGAGAAAGTTTCATGCGCTGGTGCAGATACACCCAGGACAGGGCGCCAATCCATTACTGGGTACACAGTCACACACATACACACACTATACAGGGCAATTTAGAGCATTCAAGTCACCTTAAATCCATGTTTTTGGAGTGTGGGAGGAAACCGGAGAACCCGGAGGAAACCCATGCTGACAGAACATGGAAACTCCACCCAGATTGGGATTCCAACCAGGAATCCCCAGCGCTGAGAGGCAAATGTGCTAAATACTAAGCCATCTTGCCGGCCCATGCAAGGTCAATAAAGAAAGGTATAATAGTTTAGTGTGGAAGATTGTAATAAACTAAAAAAAAACATTGGCACCTTGTCCCTTTCATCCAACATGTGTATTATAACGGTTCATCTGGATGACTAAAAGAAATTTCTCACAGATGCAATTAGAAATTTTGAAGTTCTTTTTGCAAGTGTGGAATTTGTTATAGCTGCAACAGGCATTTTCAATTTCAATGTGATATCATGAATGATTGGATATATTGTGTAGGTATCCCAGTAATCTTTGCATCCACATCACTCAAAAAATTCATGTTAATACCAATAAAAAAAAGAGTAACACACAAAGCATTTTGTCATTTTATGTTTATTATTTGTTTCATGAATAGCACCAGACTGTGTGTCCGACCAACTCATACAGTACGTTAGGAAACCACAAATTACAGCGTAGAAAGTTTTTAATGTTTAACGTTTTCCCTCTCACAGGTTCTTCCAAGGAGAAGAAGGAGAAGGATTCAGGAAGAGAATTAATGAAGGAGATTAAAAAGGACTCGTCGTCTAAAGATGTAAAAAGAGAGACAAAAGATTTGGCTGGTGAACCAGATAAAGAGAAGGTTAAGGTGTCCAAAAAACCTTCTGTCAAAGCCAAAGAGAAGAAGAAAGAAGCGGGCGATGCCTAATCGCATACATCGAACTTACTTAATGCCCCTGGGTGGCTCAGACCTCAGCTAGTGTGTGTCGTCGCTCCCTCACACAGCCACCAGAGCTCCATGCAGATCCACCTCCATCATGGAAAGAGAGACGAATGGGAACCATGCTGCTCAAACCAGAGGCTATTTTAGACACAGCAATCAGGGAACGCAGACCGAATCCCACAATGCTAACCAAACCACCCATGCAGCACCAGAGTGACGTCTAACCCCAGCCTTTCCCGTTCTCGCCCCCTCATGGGCAACACACCCTACCAAGCCATCCCCTACTTCGACGCTGAAAATAACCCCAGCCGTGCCACGGCAGGGTCCATCCAGGCCAGGCCAGGCCACCACTGGCTCCACCGCGGACCTCCCTCAAACCTACACAAATACTGTTTTCCTCCTGCACCTACTCACAAATCCATCCTGTGTGTCCATAGAGTCAAAGTCTCAGTCACCACGCATCATCTGAATTGTTCTACATTCTACTTTTAATTCACTTAATCACTTCTTGATTAATTCAGTCAAGTCATTAAGACTGACTCCCAATCGATGGTCCACTAATGTGAACATCTTAATGTTTTAAACACTTCTCTATAAAACATGCACAGCCATTAGATCATGTTGGAACTAACAATCTTCACCAGGCTGGGAAGTAAAGTCCGAAGTGGACAAAAATGAAGACAAATGCTTCCAAAAAACACTTTTCACATAATAAACTCAAAAACCAATATGGATGTCCTTAAAATAACATTCAAATATTCTTACTGCTTACGACAGATTACAGTTTCTGGGCAAAATATCCCAAACAGTCAAATGATTTCTGTTAGGAACAATAAAAAAATCAAGTTTGAAGATAACTTACTAACACGCCAACATACCTCTGTGAAGTCTTTCTGAAGACTTTTACACAGAACACCATTTTTGATGCACAGTCTTATAATCTGCATCATCTCGATGTTGTTCAATCAGGTTAAAATGACTGCTGTGTTCCACACTCCATAAACTGTATGTAATGTTTTTAACCCAATCCTACATACATTTGACCCAATTCTACATCCTAACAATGCTTTGGGGATCTTTGGAGGATAGACAGTCTTTACCACAGATCATTCTTTATTCTGTGTGTATAAGGACAATTGAGAAAATCTAGGCACATACACGATATTTCGTTCCCTTAGTGATACAGAAGGTTATAGACGCCCATAAGTATTTCTATATAGTTACATTTTGATAATAGATTTTATAAGGATTTCAAACGTAATTTGACAAACTAGTTTAAGTTATGTCAGTTTTTGCATTTTATTATTTAATAGCTACATTCCCAATATAACTTTTAAATATTGATCCCTAAAAAAGTAATGGATTGTCTTCTGTAGAGAACATCTTCAATTAGTTTTACTTGGAAAACCAATAAAACACGAAATTTAATCAGAGGTGCACAAACTTTTTACTTGTGTGTTTACAGCTAAACTCTGCCCTGTGCGTAAATTGATTCACTGATGTAATTATGGGATGTTTGTGAGAGGCATGTAGTGCAAGAGTTGCCAAGAATGAAAGCTTTTGTATTGTTTTATTGCAGTGTTTGATGTTAATTGCAGCTCATCGTTGTGCGTAGAACCACAGGGTTTTTATAAATGGCAGAAACATCTGAGCAGCTTTATTTTATACCTTGAACATTATCTATATTTACATATTTTATATCTGTTACTTCCAGATACAGAATAAAGCATCCTAAAAGTCTGGATTACTGATTTATTTTTATGTCAATGAAATGGGTTCATGCATTTGTCTGTATAATTCAACATATTAAGATGTTACAGCTTGATTTTCTCTATCAGGGTCAGACTGAATATCAGGTGATTGGGAAAGAACATCTATGATAGTCAGCATCGTCTTTGGTTTTTGGGAAGTGTAAATGAATCCAGCTGTTAGCGTAAGCGTGAGCTACTGAATCACAATTCCGTAAAACTCCTGATTATGTCCTCTTGCCCTTCCATCTTCGCGACACCCCCTCGAACCTGGCTCATATGTCGTACATGTAAACATGTACAATTACATCTTTATACAGTTTACATTAACATTATTCCTCTGTGTTAATTATACATACATGACATTTCTCCAAGTTTATTTTAAATCCAAGTAGTTAGATTCCCCACCCCCACCACTTTTTTACACTGTGTCATCAGGTGATTACTGTTTGTCCCTCCATACTTACTGGACATCTTGTCTTAATGGCAGTAATGACAGCCACCAACATGGGGAGATGATGAATAGATGACTGTTTTTTATTATTACATAAACAATACATAATCAGTGAGTAAACTTTTTATGTTGATACATAATTAAAATAGCTTTGTTTAAATATCAGATGAATGTATTCATTTTTAATATAGTAATATTAATATAATTGTAAATATGGTAAAATATTCTATGTACTTATATATTTTTCTTTTTGTTGGCAAGCAGGTCGCTTTTTCGAAAGGCATCCATTTTTCTACAATGGCTTCGGTCAAATCAGGTAATGCTTTAAGTTTTAAAGATATAATGACAGATTAATAGTTCTGTAATTTAATGGTTCTAAATATTGTAAATTCCTAGAATCTATGTACTGCTTTATACACTGCTCATAAAAATAGCGGGAACACTTAAACAACACAATGTGGTGGCTCATTGCTTAGAGTGTTGGGCTAGCAATCTATGGGTTGTGGGTTCAAATCCAAGGTCCACTGAAGTTACCAATGTTTGTCCTTGAACAAGACCTTTAACCCTCATTGCTTCAGGGATTCTGTATGTACCCCTGTGTTCTGACCCCAACTATTAAGTGGGATACTTGTAAGTCACTTTGGATAAAAGTGTCTGTTAAATGACCAAATGTAAATGTAATGTAACTCCAAGTCAACCGCACCTCTGTGAAATCAACCTGTCCAGTTAGGAAGCAACACTGATTGTGCATCAATTTTACTTGCTGTTGTGCAAATGGAACAGACAACAGGTAGAAATGAGAGGCACTTAGCAAGACCCCCCTATA
>JAOUQT010048720.1:0-10871 GCA_025769995.1 Xyliphius kryptos
TCTGTAAAGCTGCTTTGTGACGACACACTGTTGTAAAAAGCGCTATATAAATAAATAATTACTTACTTACTTACTGTGATGACACCATCAACTCCACCTGTGTATGCATAAGTGCGGTTCCAAAAGATGGGGAGTTCTGCCAACCACAGACCGACATAACAAGTACGTTTTGAATGCTTTATGTGTGTTCTTCACAGTTGTTAGCACCTGGTGGTGGGTGAGATATATTACATCAGGCAGCAAATAAACAAATGAGAATTGCCTGATGCCACAGCTCACCTAGTGGAGTCCAGTTCCAGGTTTTATTTGGGCAGGTAAAGGAGAACCTACCCAGTATTAGCAAGGTGTTTATTATGTTAATCCTGGTCTGTATTTTGCATGTACATGTAAATGTTTTTGCTCTTTACATTTATATTGATTTATTTCTGTCACTTTTCTCAACATTTTGATCATTGTGTCTGTAGGTTCTTTATGTCCAACTTCATCCACAACATCAGGTAACAGATGCTTTGATTTGATTGATATTCCTAATTAAACATTATAATCTGTAACTTTATTAGTAGTTTATAAAGATAATTCATGTATTTGTAATGTATGGTTTGTTGGTTAAACCCAACAGTTTCACCTTCGAAAACTCCACCCCCTACTGTTCAACCTGCAACCTCACAAGGTACCGTCTTGGTTGTTGTATGGTGTGGTAGTTCAGTAATTGGGGTGTTGGGTCATCCGTATAAAGGTTGGGGGTTCGAACACCAAGTCCACTAGAAAGTTACCAGTGTGGGGCCTTAAGCAAGAGCCGTTTCCCTCATTGCTTCAATGGAGTAAAGGTACCAAAAATGTTCAATGAGAATAAAATCTGCTAAAGGAAGTAAAGAACCCACTGTTGTTGGTAGAGTTTCCTCCTGTTACATGGTCTGTAGCAGTTTTCATGGGATGAACTGAATTAATTACCTGGGTCGCAATCCACCTATTAGTGAACACTGTTGACCACATACAGCATTATTTCACTTTTAAGCACCTTAAACAGAAAGTCTTCTTACGGAATCCTATTCTGACCCAGACCTTATGTGCTTGTGTGGATCTGCTCAGGGTTCTGAGATTGCTTACAGACACCAGGATAGGGCCAAAGTTTCCATATCTCAGCCAGAATTGGCCTATCAAAAAAACTTCTGAGGCCTGCGCTGCCGAAGGTAAATACATGCAAAGCACCCGAGTCTGACACCATCAGACATCAACCATCATTATGGGGGTTGATAACGCAACCATTAAATGATTACAACATGGGAGTTGTTGCAAACGACTGACGCAGAACCACTCTGAATCTACAGGACAACCAGATCCAACACCAAACACCCTGTGGCTGGGCTTCAGGAATGTATCAGATCTCACCTGAGATATTGTTATTCCTCAAGGGTGTATACTGAGCTCACCTATCTGTTTTTTGGTTGTCGGCGAAGTTAACACCACATTCTGTCTTAAAAAATTCCCAGAGTATAATTTCTTTGTACTTGTGACACATGAGCTATATTGAGCTTTAACTTTCTGAATAACATCCCAAAATGTTTGTGAAGCCATGCTTCATGATCTTGTGAGGTGGTCAGTCCCTCTTGCAGCAAGACCTCCCCCCCAACAACCTGATGCTGCCAACCCCTTTGCTTAGAGGTTGGACTGAATGTTCAACCCCCGGAATTTGGACCCGCTAAAGTTGTATGAAGCTTTTTAATAATGTCCTGGCTGAATTAATTAGGTGTTCCTCCAAGTTTAAGCCGTAAATGTAGATTGTATCTGGCAACCACAGGCTGCTGGGCCACACCCGCATCAAATTGGGGCATTAAATAACCAGATCTTTAACCAGGCTCACATATAGCGCGTTAAACTTGGACCTGATGTGATTTCGGACACATGGGCCAGTGGACCATCAGAGCCAATCATAAATCAGGAATGAATAAATGTTGACGAGGTTGCTTTCTTACGTGAATTTATCAGTCAGTTTTCCAAGGACACAATTTGAAATGACGGAGCCAAGTTTCAGCTTTGTAGGTACTCGCCAAGACCTCAATACATCCGAGGAGGTGCATTCGATAGGCGATAGCAAACGAACAATCAAGCATAAGAAAGCGAGAAACCCGTTTTTCCAAGGACATGCTAGATAATCACGGTGCCAAGTTTTAGACTTGTAGGTACTTAGGAAGACACTGATCGATTTGACCCTGGAGGGGTCCGATCGTGATATTGAATGGACCAATGAATGTAGGAAGTACTTAGTTTTTTCAAGGATTATGGTAAGGAATAATGATACCAAGTTTCAGCCATGTAGGTACTTGGGAAGTGGGGGAATTAGTGATTAGTCTGTGACTCAGTGAGGGCTTAAATACTGTAATAAAGTACATGCAGTTAAACCTGTACATCTCTTAAAAGCTCTGAACAGTTCAGTAGAGTTCGGAATGGACCCAGCAGATTGTGCAGGGTGGTGGCGCTCGTAGTCGTCCTGCACACAGAGCGTCCTCGTGACCATAATGATTGTTTTAAACAAACGTGCTGACCTAGCCCTGAGGGTGTAATTGCGTTGCAAATGTTCTGCGACATACAGGAAGCCAGGTACAAATACAGAGACAGCACAGATAGAGAGGTGATGCAATGCAACGTTATTTTACTTTGAAATGGATCCAATTGCATTGGCAGCCCAATGTGTTCAATTTCCATGTCCGCCCGGTTTTGGTTCGGGTTCTGTTCCTCATCCCAGCACCGGTTCTTTTGATCATATCTTGTAAATGTAACAAATTTAGAACTGAATGATAAATTCACGTAAGAAAGCAACCGCGTGGACACCCTATCCCCAACTCACACTATACTGCATTACCTCAACCCACCCACTCCATCCTTCTCTCCACAAATCACTCGCTCAAAAACAATTGCCTTTTAACTTTCACGTTGTGATACATTTTTCCACCATGGTGTGGCACAGGTATTTAACTATTTTATATACAAGACACTTGTCTCACATGTGGCTCACATTTAGGTGGCACTACCGTATGTCAGCCCAACATAGACATGTGGACCGTATTAATAGTCACATACGAGGGACACTTCGGCACAGTGCAGGTGGTCAGCAGATGCCATACCACAGTTCCAACTGTACATTAACTGGGTTTATTCATTTAACGGTGGATGATCCTTACATTTTCTTGATTATCTCACTTGCTGTGGAACCTTCCAGAACTGTAGTACTAGAACCCTTTGTCTTTTGTGTGCCCTTATTCCAATCAGAATAAGGTTTTTATTAGGCAGGTTCGCTAATGTTGTGCCGGTGGTTATATGCAGTACTGTTTCAGGTTGGAACCAGTAGATAGAGCTACTGAGCAGCTTGCTATCCTGCAAACTGAGACTGTTTTAAACAAATCCGTGCTGACGGGCAGTCGGTCCATCACAGTAGTAATGTTATTGGAGACGGGATAAGAGCGAACCATGAAAATAAAGAGGAACTACCCCGACTGTAATGACGTAAAATGGCAGAGGTTCAGGCCGCTAGAGTTCCCTTACATCAAAGCAACATTATGTAACAACTGTAATTTAAAACAACGGGTTTAAAATCACGTTGTTGGCACTGGAACCAGTACAAATGAGTAAGGAACCAGCTCTAGTTCCAGCTCTCTGTAAGCTGGTTGTGTAATTATAGCAGAAATATCTGTAATACTTCAAAACAAAAGTACCGGGACAGACCTTTTTGAACTCAGGTGTTCCAGTCTTTTCCATCGCCACAGGGGTGTGCAAAAAGCACCTATAACATTGTGGATTATTGAACAGTTTGAAAGTCCTTCTTTAGTTCCAGGTTCATAGAGACATGGTTGGGACCCGACTTCAACCACAATCAACATCCTAAGAAATGGGGATCCAGGACAAATTAGAGTACCACTGTTTAACTAGTAGCGGGTATAAAAGGATACAATGAAAACCTACCAATGACTTAGTCCTCTATGAGTATGCATGAGTCAGAATTTTGAATAAAGTATTCTGATTATGATTCTGATTGTTATAGAGACCCTGTTAAGCTTGTCCCTGAGGTTAGATGAGAGATTTGATGTTGCACTCTTCAACAACCGGTCTGAAAAGTACCTGCGCTATAAATCTAATATCCAGCAGGCGGTATGTCAAGCACACAGTCCTTAAAGTGACACTTTTAACAATAATGTATGTACTTAAATATGTATATGCTGTAAGGTGTCCTTGAGTATTTTGAAAAGCCCCCATAAATTAAATGTATTATTATTATTATAATTACTGCTCAGAAATCAGACTTTATTTAACTAAACCGGTCGTGTACTATGTTAGATCAATGAGAGTTACATACAGCTGCTGGGTTACAAACCTGCATCTGCAGTTGTGAACAGATTCAGGTGAGATGCTGGTTACTGAAATAAAGGATGTGTTTTAAAGGATGTGTATAAAAAAAGCTTTACTATGTTTTAACCCTGTGTGTGTGTGAGATAGACCTGGCAGTGTTATTGTTGACTTTATGATAGTCACCACGACCCAGCAGCCCGATTTTAAATCTGTTAACTCCTTACTCATCAGCAATCTGAGCGCCAAAGTATATGATGTCATAGGAAACTCGATTTCTCTGAGCGGTGAGTGTCACCAAGAACTGATCAATACCTTTATTAATATAAGATAAGTTAAGGGACACCATGGTGGCATGCCTCTCAGCGCTGAGGATTCCTGGTTCGATACCCGATCTGGCGTTTACATGTCCTCCCCGTGTCTGTGCGGGTTTCCTCCGGGTTCTCAGATTTCCTCACACAGTTCAAGGTAAATTGGATGCTCCAAATTGCCCCTATAGTCTGAGTGTGTGCCCAGCGATAGGTTGGCGACCTGTCCTGAGTGTATCTGCCCAGCGCCCAAAATGTTCTCTCTTGAATGGGCATCTCTCCTTGATGGAAATCCACAGCTTAGGTTGGGAAATCTGTCCACAGTACAACTATTAGTTGTGCACAGCACAAATGTGCTTTTCATGGAAGAGTAGCAAGAAGAAAGTGTTGTTTGCAGAAGACATGTGGGAACAATGTGCTTTGGTCAGATGACACCAAATTGAACTTTTTGGCCAAAATGCAAAGCTGAGAATAAACACTGAACACACCATCCCCATTGTCAAATCTGGTGGTAGCAGAATCATGCGGGGACAGGGAAATTGGTCAGCGTTAATGAAAAGACGGATGGAGCCAAATACAGAGCAATCTTGGAAGAAAACCTGTTGGAGTCTACAAAGTAGGACCTAATGGAGAATTTGTCGCAAAATCTGAAAACTGTTCACAAATGCCCTCCATCTTATCTGACAAAAATCAGCAAACCGTGATTCCACACAGTATTAACTCGAGGGTTGAATGCTTTTGCACACCGCACGTTTCAATTTTTTAGCAAAATGTTTTGAATCATGTATCATTTTCTTTCCACTTCACAATTGTATACCCCTTTGTGTTGCTCTTTCACAATAAATTCCAATGAAATATGTTACTGTTTGTGGTTGTAATGGGACAAAATATGGAAACGTTCAAGTGGTATGAATACTTTTGGAAGTCACTATGAGTCCATCGTTCAGGTCTGCAATGTTATCAGTCCAACAGAATGTACAAAATATTGTTCTAAAGTGTAACGTGGTAAGTGTGTAATGATATAACACTTTTTTTCCCGATTTAGAGGAGAGTAAGCTATTACAGAAGGCTGCCATATATCCAGAACAAGACATGCGCTTAATCTGCGGCATCACTTCAGGTGAAGTAACGTGGCATCTCAATGGAAAACAATGTACAACAAACAATAAATACACAATCCTCGATAATAATCGCACTCTGATCATCACAGCCGTGAGTGCACTAGATGACGTTGAGTCACAAATGTTGTATCCGAACCCAACGTTTGGTTCTGTACAGCACTGTGTCCTCTGTATTACCAGGGGATTTGGTTATGACATCATATTCGGGTAACAGTTGGCAAACGAGTGACTATTCATCACTTCACAGGTTTATATGAATGGATAACAGAAACGGCATCATTACCCATAATCCATTGGCAGAATATTACAATTCCACCGTTACCCAATATCCAGGTGGATTCTCAAAAAACCTTTCCGTGTAATGGGAGCTCACCAATAGTTCTACAGTGCTGTGTTCAGAGCAGCTACACCATTGAGTGGATCCGGGACCCCCTGCATGACGTTCTGGTATCAGGGAAGACTCAGTTAGATAGGATCTCTGTTCGTGATTTTATTTAACTGAGAGGTTAAATTAAAAGGACCTCTACCAGGTCACCAAATCAACAAGGTTCAAACATTAAAGGCTATGTATGTTATGAGGCGTAGGGTTGGACCCAAAGATGTGGAATAACCAAGGCAAAGGCAGGAATATAATAAAACGTTTTATTAGAGAAAAATAATAGTGTTAAACTAACCAAAACCAATGGGCAAAACCCCCAGAGCTGGCGTAGGATGCAAGCACCTGACTCCCTCTAAATACGGACCGCTAACGTCGCAAGCCACACGGGCGTATATACAGTAGGCGCCCGAGGCTATCTGGGTAATGCCCAGAGAAAATACCAAGCGTTCTGGAAACGGCTCTAACCGACACGGTGAACCCAGGACCGCGTAGACCCTGTAGCATGTAGCCACCAGCGTACCCTGAACAGGATCTGGGAAGGAAGAAGAACAAACTTAAAGGTCAGCGAATAAACAATAGGTAATGAAAATTACGCTGACCTAGAACCCGGGTTGGCTGGCGGTTTACCCAAAGCTCATCCGATGCGCCACTTGCTGCGCTTTCTGTCCGCCACCTACTAGAGCTGGGTGGAGACGCTTTCAAAGTTAAATAACCAACAGCACGAGGGCTAAGCATGAAAATAAACCAGGCTGACCCTGCAGGCTAATACCTCCGGCTTCCAGACCGTACCTACCCGACCGAACTACAATCGCCCGGGTTACCAAACTCGCCCTATAAAAAACCAGGAGACCAGCCCCATGCTGATAGCAAAAACCAAACCAAAGGTGTGACGCCTGCAGCACTGAGAGGTTGGCCCTAATGAGAGGTCGTTAGCCCTAATTAGTTTGCCTCCTATTTAAGGCTCTGTTGTTAGGTGCTCTGTAAGACCTGCGACGCTGTGAACTGGTGTTAGGTTGAACAGTTGCCGCAGGCCACCTAATAATGTAGATGTGTAACAAAATGTACACTACCGTTCAAAAGTTTAGCATCACTTGCAAAATTCCCTGTTTTTGAAAGAAAAACACAATGTCCATTAAAGCCTATTTTTGTATAGAGGTTTCTTTTGCATATAGTCCTATTATCAGTAATTATCAGTCTTCTGTCTAAATCTCCTGTTATGGCCACCAATACAAGTTAATTGGTTGTTAAAACACCCTTGCTCAATTGTGATGTACAGCTGAAAAACGTTATACTAATAAGTTAGCATAAAACAGAGCACAACATTCTAGTTGTTACAGATGCCTAGGACACCTGTTTTTTTTTTGTTAATTAGCTTTGTGTTTGTATACCGTTTAAGTTAATTAACTCTGTTTGGTTATTGGTTTGTTTTGTTATTAGTTCCGTGTCTCCCAGTCTACCGTGAACGTCTTTGTTTTACGTCACCCTGCTGTCCGATACCTCCGTTGGTGTGTTCTGTTTTAATAAAAACCCCTGATATGCTACCTGGTGTTGCCTGGCTCCCTCCGGCGTGTTTGTGTGCTGCGGCTCAGCGCATGTGCTGCACATTCGCGAAAGAGATGCATTACACTAGGTTACTTTTGTTTAATATCTCACATTGAGTAGCCCAGCTCTCTGAAGAAAGTTCTTTCTTTCTGGTCATTTTCAGCCTGTAAACAAGCCAACAACTGCTGATGCTTCAGATATTAAACTAACCTAGAATGAAAAGCCTCCTTTTCTGCTTACATAGTATAACGTTTTTCAGCTGTGCATCACAATTGAGCAAGGGTGTCCTTACAACCAATTAGCCCAATAACATTTTTAACTTTGATTAGTAGCCATACCAGGAGATTTTGGCAGAGGACTGAGAATTTCTGAAATTAGGACTACATGCAAAATAAGCCTATATAAAAAATAGGCCTTAATACAAACATTTAAATTCTTTAAAAATCATCGGATACACTTAAATTAGTTGTGAAACGCTTTTTTTTTTCAAAAAAGAGGGAAATTTGCAATTTTTGAGCGGTTGTGTTCTTATTTCTTATTAACGGACCACCTGTATTTATTCAAAAACAAAACACATTGTGGTCTTTGTGTTATAGCCCATCCACCTCTGAATGGGTCACATGGTATAATATAGGATAAGGTTCATTAGTTCAACAGTGTGAGCGAGTTACTATAGTAGCTTGATCATTCCCAATAAGTTCATTTCATTTTGCAGTTTCAAATTAGCTGTCTCAGAGGTTTTTACATGTTGCTATAACATTTTGTTCCATAAAAGCGCTTTAAAAGTGCTTTATCCGTGAGTTGTTTTTCTTTCAAAAATATGGAAATTTGTAAGTGATCCTAAACTTTTGAGCTGTAGTGTAAAAGTGAATAAAAATATTTTAAACACATTTAGTTTTCTGCAAAAATTGACAAGTTCAAATAAATTGGTGGAAAAGCCAGAGGTTGCTATGGAAACTCGGCGTGACTGCACTAATGGAAGCCTGAGCAGACAAATAACGGCGTGAGCGGACGGTTCTTTTTAAATGTGCACTTTTAAAGTTGGCAATTTGTGAAGTTTTCAAAGCCATTTTCCTTGAATTATGAAAAGTTAAAAGTTAAGAACGTATGTTGAATTTGTGTATTTTACAAATATATATTAACTGCTGCTTAGAGTTTCAGCTATGCATCTTTATCTAACGCTTAATTTAATGAATATGTGTTTCTAATTCCTGAACAGTGGGAGAACTATCCAAAAAAAAAGGACTCTTAATTCTAGGGACTTAAATCATCACTTCTGACACACAACACAGAAACGTCTGTGGAAATGCTGTGAAAAGGACCAAATCTAAATAGTGTCATATATGGGATGTAAATCATGGAAGTGGGTGTTTTTTGAACCCATGTCTATAATTTTCTGTTGTGTTTCTCTGATCCAGGATCAGACTGCATATTGTACAACTACACAGTCGCAAAGGAGGATTGTGAGAGTCAAGTCAATTTCACGTCAGCTCTCAGGCCCATCTTTACTTCCGCTTAAATACAGCCGAGAAATTACGAACATATCTATAACCAAAGAAAGTGAGTCAGTGAAGTTTATTTCGTACAAACCATCGCCGCAAAGGAAGGAATAATGCTGAAGTTTGGGTTGTGTTTTAAATATTGTGTGTTTTTATATAGATTTTTTTTTTATTATGGTATATCAATTTGAGGAACCGACACAATATAGCATTATACCTCAATTTACTAATGATCTTAGTTTTTACATAATTGCTACCAGCACAAATAAAGAAATACAAAAAATGTAATAAATAAATTAAATAATTAAAACAAGGTGGAGGGAGTCAATCTGCTGGCATTAAAGTACATAAAAAATATATACATAAAAAGTACATAAAAAAGCTCCATTTGACAAAGGAAGCAATTCTATTACCTTTAATTGTAAACTCTAGTGAAATCTCTTCTAGTTTAATAAAATGTAAAACATCACCAAACCATGATGCAATCAAGGGTGGTTTTGGTATAAAAGCAAGAATATCATATTGGACAGTGGTGGATGTCACCAGAACAACCAAATACTGCCATTAAGGGATTCATTTTAAGTTTGCCACCCAAAATCTTTACCATAATTTCAAAATTAATCACTCACACAATGAAGAGCAAAAAACAAAACAAATACATGTGAATCAAACTGAATGGGGTGGCTTTACATCTATCACAATAGTCACGAACAGTTAAATTGTAAAAATACTAACGTTCAGATCAATCGCTACATCAATCGCTACACCAGAATGCGGCAGCTGGTGTGATGGCTACAACTCGAAAGATGTACATTATTGGTAGTTGTGACTCCAGGTTATTTATAGTTAACCTTTGTTATTTTCAAATTAGGCATTGTGCCTCTTCCTCTTTTTTTTTTTTTTTTAGATCACACTCAAATTACAGAACGACCTCTAGATGAAATCCTAACGATTGTCCTCTCTTAGAAATTTCTCATATTTAGGATTTATTCACATTTCATGGCTTTAGATGTTTTCTCACTTTTAAAGTTTGGTAACATGAGTTATGCATTGTCTTAATGGAGATTTAGATCTATGAACCATGTGAATAAATACTTTAAATTATATTAATTGAAGCCTTGCACATTGTAACGTATGCGCGCTGGTAGCCAAATAGGAGTTCGCCACGTTGAGCCGGAAGGAGCAGGTTGCCAGGTGAGTGTAATAAGGCGTTTATTTAAACGAATAGCCAAGAGCAGGAATACAAAGAACAGAACCAACACGCTACAACATAAACAATCTGAGACGAGGACAAAACGGAAGTGAAAAGAATATACAAGAATATACAAGTCCCCGTCACGTGACAAACGAAAACCTATGAAAACAAAGAACAGTTAATTAACTAAACAGAACGACAAAAACAAGTTAATTAACTGAAAACAAAAACACAAAAGGGCAGGCTGCCAAGCGCACCTGACACACATAGAATACTTTTTATACTATTTACACAACTCTGGAAAAAGTGAAGAGACCACTGCAAAATGATCAGTTTCTCAGATTCTTTATAGTTATATGTTTGAGTAAAATGAACATTGTTCTTGTTTCCTAGAATCTACTGATAACATTTATTCATTCATCATCTTCCGCTTATACCTTTATGAGGGTCACGGGGGGGGGGGGGGTCCCAATCCATCGCTGGGGACCC
>JAOUQT010048729.1:0-10871 GCA_025769995.1 Xyliphius kryptos
ACATCATCAATGCACTTGCTGATGTAGCCGGTGACTGATGCTGCATACTCCTCCAGGTTAACAGAGTCTCCTTCAGTCGCAGCCTCCCTGAACATCTCCCATGCAGTGCATTCGAAACAGTCCTGAAGGGCAGAGATGGCTCCTTCCGGACAGGTTTTCACCTGCTTCTGAACTAGCATTTTTCTTTAGCCATTGGGATATAATTATAAGAAATGCATGAACCATAACCATAACACTATACATTCGGTTGGAAACTGAAAATTAGTTTTCAGGGAGAAAACGTATGTGTTTAAGCGGTCATTCCAAATCTATTACTGGAGCACAAAAGAAAAGGAAATCATTTTTAACTTCAAAGCCAACTTTTTCAAGGTTTTTCCTTAAGCGTGCTGCTGTTTCTGTTTTGAGATTCTCCAAGTTTGCCTCAGAATAATTTTCAATTACGGCATTTTCTCTCATAAAGTCATTAGCAAACAGTAGTTTGCTCAAACACTCCGTCTCAGCACAGTTACCATATGGGTGATATACCTTGTCTGGGTCAAAATCCTGAAGGTTAAACAAATCATTACAGTTTAAACAGGGTTTTCTTCTCTCATATACATTTTTATTCCAGTCTCTACTGTATGCCTGGCATTTTAATGACTCAGGAAATGTGATACCATTTCCAGGACCCAAATCATTAGAATGAAAGGACATGACTGCATGAGCAACATATTCATGCCATTGTTTTAAACATGACAGATCGATTAGAATACTCTTTGCATTTTGTTTTCTACAGGAAAGAGAAGCCCCGTAATATTTGGATGAATTTGAATTTGAACACACACAGATGACTGTGGCCTCTAACGTGTAATAATTCTGATTTATATTTCCTGGTAGATCCAGAGGATTTGGAAATTTTAGTTGCTTTAAAAGTTCCTGAAGCTCTGCTTTGATTTGCTCTTCAGTTGTATGAAGAGTTTCCATCTGCAAAACACAAACAATAACACATTTAACATCAAGTACACATACAGTATATGTGTAGTTCATAAAGCTTCAGTTTCTTCCTAGTTATTAAATCAATATTGTTGTGTTAATTCATTTGTTCAGTATTGAGTAAATGTTTGTGTCATCTCTGATCAAATCCCATGTTTGTTTTTAAGTAAAAAAAATGTTCCTTAAAATATGTATATTTATATGAATATTTAATCATAGCTCCACCATGGCATTTAAATTAGTTTGAGGTCTGTATTTTTAAATTAAGTTCTGATAAAAAAATTAAAAAAACTGAAAAAGTAAAACAGTATTTTTCATGGATGTAGTTGGATGACATTCTGTATGTTTTATAATAATAAATAATAATAATTTGTGCATTTCTTACTCACCACGTCTAATAGAACAGAAAATGGTGTCCGATGTGGCAAGTGACTTCTGTACATCATAAATGGCTCAGGATACATTTTTTTTAATTCTTCATAAATTGATGCATTTCTGAAGAAATCACTGGGAGTCAAGCTATTTGAGTCATGGATGAAGCCCAAGAAAAAAATGCTGTGAAGCATCTAATAAAAAAGGCAAAATAAATTATTCAGCATTATAACATTAACGTAGGTAAAATGGTAAGTGTCTACCTGTCTGTATTCCTGTTTGAATGTATGTTATTGTATCCTGTTTTTTTTAATCAAAAACCAATTTTAAGACTGCAAAAATATTTTAATATTTAGATATATAGTTACAAACAATAGAACAGAACATATATTTGTTTATTTACGAGACTAAAGACTACAGATGAAAGCTTTTTCTCACAAAATCATTTTCTTTTCTTTAATCAGAAGTAGAGTACATTTTACACCTGAAAAAAAAATGCCCATAGTCTAAACAAGCGTTTTTAAAAATAGAAGTAATTTGGATACATTTAAATTCGCAAGATGGTGTTAAACATTGGCCAACCTTTTTGAGAAGTTTGGAACAAAGGCAGTTTTGGGCAATTTGACATTGTATATAATAATTTATAAAACGGGTAGTTCCATTTACATTTAGTCATTTAGCAGACGCTTTTATCCAAATCTGATTGGCTAAGCAATTTTTTAGCCTTTGACTGCTTCACATTTATATATTAAATCATGAATACAGATTAGTATTAAAGGTATGTCATTTCCCGGTGATAGACCTCTTTATAAATTAAACATTGTTTTTTAGTATAGTGTTTTTTAGAACCGTTTAAAAAAAAAAATGATTTTGTGGATAATTGTGAATAAATCATGGGAAACAGGAGCAACGATATTCTGCTACACATCGTGCTCCTCGTGCTTTATTACTTTATATGAAACTAGTGATACTAACTTTTTGGTAAAAATTTGGCTCATTAATTTTTGATTGACAGTGCTTTATTGACTTTTCTCTCCTTCTCCACATTTTCAATGGCACACAGAAGACAGACTGCACTAAGGCCAGTTAAGCATGCATGTGACTGTTTTATTGTGTTATATTGCTGAGGCTTGACAACCAACAAACTTTATAAACCTTACTGTTAATAAATGATATTGTTTGTCCTTCAACCGTACATGGACGTTTACATTTATGACTCTGTAAACTTGACTTCTGTTTATCTGATAATTAGCTGCAGACCCATAGACTCACATTTTCACATTGTCTTTTAAACCGTACAAGCTCATGTGCAGGGCGGCACGGTGGTTTAGTGGTTAGCACATTGGCCTCTCAGCGCTGGGGATTCCTGGGTCGAATCCCTATCTGGGTGGAGTTTTTATGTACTCCCCGTGTTTCCTCCGGGTTCTACGGTTTTCTCCCACATTCCAAAAACATGAAGGTAAATTGAATGCTCTAAATTGTCCTTTGTATGTGTGTGTGACTGTGTGAGTGAGTGTGTACCCAGCGATTGATTAAAGATAATGAATGAATGAAAGCTCATGTGCAAAAACATAAATTACGTAAATAGATTTTTAATTCATAAAATATCAGGTTAAATTTATTGATACAATGCTCAGTCACACCAGAAATCCACCAATTTTGCTCTTGGGTAGAGGGGCCCATTAGTACAGTTCTGATTATATTCTAAGGGAGGTTAGTAAGAGGTCTGCAACTCTCATTCAGCTGTGATTTATGGCCCTTTTATTCATTATTTCATTTTTTTAATGCATTTGTACTGATCGGGGTAACAAAGTGTGCGGAAGGCCTATTTCAGCGCTCATAGGGAGAAAGGCATGGGCCTTATTATCATGGACTCAGCTTTCTTTAACAAGTTTTTAAAAGTTTTACATTTTTTGCAGTTGTGATTTTACAAACATTTTACATAAATTATTTCCAGCAAGCCCATTTTCACAACTAAAATAAAAAGAGATAAAATTAATCAGAACGTTCTCTAAATCTGAAGACCCAAAGACCCTGATCTAAAATCCTGGAGGGTATATTTGCCTCCATATAATGTGATAAGTCTGTAATTACCAATTTGTTTTGATTTACACTGAAGTACATCACCTTCAAAAAAAGAATACGACATAACTACATGCTACTGTAGAAAACATTTTTAAATAAAGTGTTTTTTATGAACAAAGCAAATTATAATTGAACTTTGAAAACATACCTCATTCACGTATGATCTAAGTTTTTTCACTGTTTTTGCCATCTTAAACATGCTGCAAATTAACAGGTAACCGCATGTTTTTAGACTCTCTTTGTTATTTTCGAGAGTTCTAAAGTATGATATCGGTGGTTTTCTAAACAAAAATAAAATATTACGCAATGTATTAGGACCTTCAAGCTGTATAAAAATGTATCCTAAAAACACTGTACTTTTAATCATAAAAAAGCTCTAGCTTAATATCAACCCAAAACGTTGCTGAAGTAAACATACTTGGGCACAAAGTTTAACGTTTAACTTTTTTTTAATTTTACCTACCGGTTCCTGATGGGAGCGTTGCTTTGCATTTGCTGAACAAGAACCAAAGCACAACAGAATGTTTTAATAAAATACCAGAATGTACTATAATGATAAATGACACTACACTTACCAGTGATTTAGGTTTTATATTTATGTATTCAAACGTAAAAACTAGCAAAGAGCTAACGATGAAGAATAAAATATAGTGGTGAGCGCTCTGACTAACACTACCGCTTTAAAAAAAAGCCTCACCCACATCTATGATGCGCTACGTCTATCCTTCCCCTTAAGTTTCATTTCTCACAATGTGATGTCAGACATTGTTGTAAATCATGCATTTGCCTACATCATCGCTCTCTCAATCTGTATTTTTATTTTCTTGTTCTATCTCTCTTTGTGTCGATGTCTTAATTTGTCTCGTCTCTCTTTTATTGTTTATTTTTTATTGTTTATTTTTGTATCTCTTATTTTTTTCTCATGCTTTTTCTACTTATTTACAGTCTTTTACTCTACATTGTTACCTGTCTTAGCTTAAGTGTTTTCTTTTGCTAGTGAATTGATACACATCTTGGTGGATGTTAGTGTGTGCATGTGTGTGTGTGTAGGTGTGTTTCAGTATGCATTAGTGAGCAGTTTAGAACTGGTTGAGTGAGTGAACTTGTCTTTGTTCATTTTCTTGTATTGCAAAACATCATAATGATATGAATAATTAAGTAATTGAAAGGTTAATTCTGTTTTAAATTATTTGCTGGTGTTTTTTATGTGAATGTATATCTTTGGTAAATAATAATTCAAATGACATCACACTTACCACTGATGTAGGTTTTATATTTATTTATGAAAAAGTAAATAAAGAGCGAAGAACGATGAAGAATAAAATATAGATAGTGGTGAGCGCTCTGACACTACCGCTTAAAAAAATCCTCACCCACATCTATGACGCACCATGCCTTTAATTCCCCTTAAGTTTCATTTCTGACAGTGTGATGTCTGATCTTGTGGTAAATTTTTTTGTACCTCTTAATTCTTTCCCTCATGTTTTTTATTTGTTGACAATCTTTTACTCTGCATTGCTTTTTGTCTTAGCTGAACTCTTTTCTTCTGCTAGTAAATTTATAAACGTTAGTGTGTGTGGGCGTGTTTGGTATGTACAGTGTATCACAAAAGTGAATACATCCCGCACAAAAAAGAGATTCATTTACCACAAACAGTATTAAGCCTATGTCAATGCTCTTTATAATAAGTTAACGAACAGTAAAAATATACATTTGATAATGCATTATGTCACTATGTTAGAAAACCTTATGGCATATTCTTATACTTTATAAAGCTTTAGTAATGTGTTTATAATGCATTAACGATACCATTGCAAATTCACATTTATTTTTATTTATAATTGTACAAAGAAGTTTTACAAGTTTGAAATTGTTAATCAACAGAATGTTACAGAATTATTAACAGATTATATTATAAATTTTAAAAGATGATATATACATTTTTTAGAAGGAGACTCTATACTAAAGTCTAATCCACTATGACCAAATTATTTTCCTGATTGTACCTACAAAAAGAGCTAAAAATGTAATTCTATGTAAATGTAAAAATGTAAATGTAAATGTAAAAATAATTCCAAGGAGTTACAAATACTTTAGAAAAAGCCACTAGTTACCAGTCATTGTAACCCTAAAGGTAATTTCCTTTCTGAGAATGTAAAGTGCAGGATAGTCAAAACAACCATTTGAAATGTATCTGTTTCTATGTATCTACATAACCACCACATGACATTACAAAGACTTTTGTAATCCAAACTAAATTTTGGATTATTGTCTTGCTGGAAGGTCCAATGCTTATATTTTTGCTTGTATTGGTTACTTCTTTCCACAACTCTTTGAACACATGTGCACTATTACTCAACCCACTGCTTTAATACTTTTGGTTTATCCACTAGCTTTTGTAACCTGCAACAAAAGTTTTTTTGTAAGTACAAGCTTTTTACACCTCATAGTTGGAATCTTGGTCTATTCTTTATGTGCAAAATCTTGATTGTGTACCTGGCATTACAGATTTTCTGAAATACCAGGCCATTTTAAATAGGAACATGATGCCATCGGTTGACAAATTACACCTTGGCAATCATTGGACCTTCCAGCAAGACAATAATCCCAAGACTGTTGGGATTTACTAAAAATGTTTGTTGTAAATTGTAAAAACTAAATGATGCGCCATAAAGTTTTATAGCAGTGGATTGTATAATAGTGCACTTGCACACGTGTTTGAAGAGTTACATTTTTCATCTAAAGTTAAGTCAAGTTGTTTATTTTAATTAACTTTAATCTTAGAAATTAAAGCAGATTATTTGCTATTGAGTCATGTAAATACTGCTAACAAAATTCAGCCGCAAAATATATATGAATTTTTGTATATAAAACAACTAACCACTAAACCAAAAACTCTGCAGGAGCTCAGACAAAACATGTCCTACTCCATTACGAGCTCAGCAGTGCCCCCACATCACTGTAATGTCTTTGGCGGTAAGGGGACTGAATATTTCAGATTGCAACTGTATGTCTATAAACCAATTAAAGTGTAAACAATGTTTGCGACTGCAGTTAGAGGGGAGCGGTTGAAGGTGGTTAATGTGACAGAGTAAGATGCCTAGGACAGGCCAAGATGGAGAACAGCAATACATGGTTGCGACACCTTATGAGAAAACCTGAAAGGAGAAGAGGTAAGAATTTTAAACTGCAAAACATATACAGACACAAGCAAAATAAAAGTTATCCATGTCATAACTGTTACGGTTGCACCATGTCTGCCTGCTCACTTGGCTGTAATCCTTGTGTTGCTTACTTGGTTCCCCTGACTCTGTTATTTACCTTTATTAGTTCATTAACTGTCTAATTAAAAAAAAAATATATATATATATATATATACAGACTAATTTAAAAAGATATTTACTACATAACCTGAGTACTAGTAACCTGAGTAGGAAAGTAAAGAGTAAAGTGATATATCTACAATGTAGAGCCTTTTTTATTTCTGCTACTAGGCCTTTTTGTAAACTTTTTAATTACTTATGGCTACCACATAGTGTTTGGAGAATGAGTTTCTTTGGAAGCACATATTCGAATCATTGTGCGCTGAGGAGGGATGATGACACATTAGATTCATTTCTGTCTAGCCACATAGTCCCTGCATACGCCTTAACTTAGCTTAACTCCTTTCATTTTGTGTCTAATTTCAAAAAATGTGCTATTAAGTCCATTAAGGCATCTAGGACCAAATCTTGTAAGCAGTCTAGACGTAGATCGCAGGGTCTCTCCCAAATGGATACAAATGCTGAGCTTGTGTCTGGTTTGAATTGTGAGCGAGTGTCTGTTGCTAACGTGGTAAATGCGAGTGCTACGCGAGTTCCTGGTGTTTAACCCTTGTTCCATTGGGTGTGGACCTAACCTTTCTGTAGAGTCTTCTGGGTCCTCTTCTCTTCCTGGTTTAGAAGGACTTTCCTGTTTTTGGCATATAGTTGGCATGTCTGATGCATTCCTCTTATCTTTGAACGTTGAATCTTTTGCGCCCTTCTGTTTGCTTTGGTTGTTGACTTGTTTTTGATGTATGTTCAGGAGGCTGAGAGGAAGGAGAAGGAGACAATTCCACCATCTCTATCACTGGTGTCCCTGTCGGTGTGGTCAGGGGCCTGTCTGGTAACACCCACACCGATGTACTGGAAGGCAAGATCTCAAGACATTGAGGGGGTCAGCTCTAGCCTCCTTGGGGCTGCCAAAACCACCCGTTAGTGGCACCGAAATTGACATGACTGTGCCCATGAAGATGCAGCCCTTGTGCTGAACATGTGTTGCATTATAAGCCAGTCCTCTTGACGTGTGAGCCAGTCCTTATGATCTCTGAGCTGGTCCCTCTGACCTGTGAGGCAAACACTTTGACTGTTTAGCTTGTCCCCCTGAACTCTGCACCGGCCCTCCGACCTGTATTCCGGACCCTTTGACTGTTGTGCTGGTTTCTCTGACCTGTGAGCTGGAACCTTTGACTGTTCAGCTGGTCCCTCTGACCTGTGAATTGGGACACTTTGACTGTTGAGCCGTTCTCTCTGACCTGTGAGCTGGAACTTTTGACTGTTGAGCTGGTCTCTTTGACCAGTGAGCTGGAACCTTTGACTGTTAGGCCGGTCCCTCTGACCAGTGAGTTTGACACTTTGACTGTTGAGCCAGTCCCTCTAACCTGGATCCTCTGACCTGTGTGCCAGAACCTTTGACTGTTGAGCTGATCTCTCAGACCTTTGAGCCAGGACCTTTCAATTGTTGATCCGATCCCTCTGACCTCTGAGCAAGTTCCTCTCACCTGTGAGTTAGAACCTTTGACTGTTAAGCCAGAACCCTGTAATTGTTGAGCTGGACTCACTGACCATCCTGCTGAGCAAGTACAACTGTGAGAAGAGGGGCCTCCCCATCACTGTTCATTCTTAGTTTATTGATGTCTGATTACCTTGCTTGAGCTCTTTGCTTGTCTGTGTTATTTTATTGACTTTGATTATTTGTTTATTTTGGTTAATTAACTTCAGCTTTGTTTGCTTTGTTTTGTTTGCTTTATTTATATCCCACCCAGCTCTCACCTTGGCATAGGAGCGTTGCTTTTGTTACCCTCTGTGTTTTTGGGTTCGTCCATGCCTGCCTGAGGCTCTCTGAGTAAAATCTACCTTTTAATATTGCTATTTGGTTTTCTAGAAGTGTTTGTTCTGTATCTATGTTCAGCCTGGCCGCTCTTAGCGAACAGCGCAGTTTTCTACCAAGATGCAGGGGACCCCTAACATTACTTAGCTTGAAAATAATGTTAATGCAAAAATAATAATTAACCTTTAATGTTGTATTGCTGTAATTTGTTACAAAAAACAAATAAAGGCCAACACATATAATTTTCAGCATAATGTTGGGACCAAAAAAGATTTAGGTCTAGGTATGAAAAGGTGGAATAAAAAGTAGATTTTGTTATTGCAGCACTGGTTCTCAGAGAAGCTAATTTGGATAAATAAATAACTTTTTTTTTTTACACAAAAATGCTTTCTTACCTGGTGGGAAATACAGGCTCTTGTTTCCATCAAATTTAATATCTTGTTTCTCTTGAAAAGTCAGTACTGGCTTATAAACAGTAAGTTCCATGCATTCATTTTCTTTCTGAAACAGAATATAATTAACTATTTCATGCTTAACAGAAGCAAACATACAAAAAAATAATCCTTTATATTGTAGTCCACAAAATACCTTATTTTTTAGTTCATTCAAAGAATCTAGCAGCTCTTGGTCTAGAGATTCACAAAAATCGTTGTGCAATTCTTTTATTTTCCTGACTTCCTCCAGTTCCATCATTTCATTGTATTCTTCCTCTGTCTAAAAATATAATTTTACATTGAGATTCATTGGTCTGACAATCATTCCTCATCACTACAAATTTAA
The DNA here is from genome assembly GCA_025769995.1 of Xyliphius kryptos. Classification (NCBI taxonomy): domain Eukaryota; kingdom Metazoa; phylum Chordata; class Actinopteri; order Siluriformes; family Aspredinidae; genus Xyliphius; species Xyliphius kryptos. The sequence continues at coordinate 9,340 of JAOUQT010048729.1, forward strand.
AGATGTACATTTTAAAAGACTTACGAAGTCCTCAAAATATTCGCCTTGTTTGAAGGATTGAATTCCAGGAAAGATCAAGCCATCTTCAAACAACTGCCTTAGACTTTGAGCAACAAGATGCAGAACTTCATCTTCATAGGCATAGATGTTTCCATCTTTACACAGCAACAGAACCAACTGCAGACCAAACGCATCACATGGAAAGTCGTCTATTACTCCAATCACCTCCATTTCCATTCTCTCAGGCAAATAAAAATCTTTCCAGGCTTCTAATTGATCCTCATTTCCAGCATAGACAGTTTCATCTTGTCCACACACTCTCACACTGTAACTTTTTGGTTTCACAAGGGGAACTATTGCACCAGAGTTATTTTTTACAACACATGCCGCTGCGGTGAGGTCAATGCTACCATCTGAAAAAGACCAATTACAAATTAAAGCATAACTAAACAAAAATAATAATAATTAAGTATTAATATAAAATATTCAAAATTATTATATAAAATAAATGTAACATAAACTAGTAAAGATGGATTGCTGTTTATTTTAAGCCATATGACAGTTATATTTATGAAAAATAGTTAAAATTAAAATTATACAGACCTTTTGTAATTGCTCCAATTAACTCACTTTTAACTTTGTCGTAGCTGTAGCAACATAAAAAATTGAGGCATTAGTTCTTAGGATTTTGAAACATAAGAATTGTTTGAACAGGACACAAAGTTGTTAATTAACATTTAAATAATCAAAAAAGGCATTTGGTATGTCATGAAAAACAACATTTTTTTTTATACCTGATTACATTTTCTGATTTGTTAGTCAGCTGCATTCTGTCTTATTCAACGTATGTGCTTTCTTCAATGTGATGAATCCACATAAGTTGAATTAGACAGCTGAAAAAGAAAAGAAAGTTTTTATATATTAGTATTACAATCAAATACAAATCTTCCTCATTTTTATAAAAGTGAATTTTTCTGACAGGTATACACACAAAGCCACTTAACAAAAAATTAAAAGTGCGATAAATTTTGATAAATCATATTTTGGAGAAAAGTTTTCTAGGCTGGTGTTTTTCAACACAGTGTGGTTACTAAACAGGAAGCAATAGCTCATGATCTGTGGCAAACTATGTACGTCATAACATGAAAATAGTGTCAAATGTGTCAGAAAACTTAAATAAACCTATATGTTAATAATATTATAGTTTTATTAAAAGTTCTTTTTCTTACTTAGTTGACTATGTATTTTTAACATTATGGTAGTAAGTTGTTTCTTTTTTTAAACATCACTAAGTTATATTAATCTTTATAGGTGAAATATAGAGATTAAAAATTAAACGGTAAACATTTTTCATGAGTTATTTTTACGAATTTGTACTTCCCCTCCCAATAATTCTAAAAGCAAGCTGGCTCAAGTCTGGTTTATCCGCCATTATATGTGCGCAGACACCATTTTTTCAAACAAATTACGTACAATTTACAAACTAAGATTACTTACAAAAAAACAGCAACATAGAAAGAAATTAACTGATA
>JAOUQT010048737.1:0-10871 GCA_025769995.1 Xyliphius kryptos
GAATGTCAGGATTCGGAATGTCAGGATTCGGAATGTCAGGATTTAAAATGTCAGGATTCGGAGTGTCAGGATTCGGAATGTCAGGATTCGGAATGTCAGGATTCGGAATGTCAGGATTTAAAATGTCAGGATTTAAAATGTCAGGATTCGGAGTGTCAGGATTCGGAATGTCAGGATTCGGAGTGTCAGGATTCGGAGTGTCAGGATTTGGAATGTCAGTATTCGGCATGTCAGGATTCGGAATGTCAGGATTCGGAATGTCAGGATTTAAAATGTCAGGATTCCAATGTCAGTATTTGGAGTATCAGGATTTAAAATGTCAGGATTCCAATGTCAGTATTTGGAGTGTCAGGATTCGGAATGTCAGGATTCGGAATGTCAGGATTCGGAATGTCAGGATTCGGAATGTCAGGATTTAAAATGTCAGGATTCGGAGTGTCAGGATTCGGAGTGTCAGGATTCGGAGTGTCAGGATTCGGAGTGTCAGGGTTCGGAATGTCAGGATTCGGAATGTCAGGATTCAAAATGTCAGGATTTGGAATGTCAGGATTTGGAATGTCAGGGTTCGGAATGTCAGGATTCAAAATGTCAGGATTTGGAGTGTCAGGATTCGGAATGTCAGTATTTGGAGTGTCAGGATTCGGAGTGTCAGGATTTGGAGTGTGTGGTGGGAATTTCACCTTGTACTCGGTTCTCAGTTGGGTATAAATAGTGGCACGCGTTAGATACTTCGCGTCCTGTAGCATTTTATCTGAAAGCAGGAAACAGGAGAAGAGGTTAGATCTAATACCCGGGTAACAATATACACGTGTGTGTGTGTGTGTGTGTGTGTTGTAGGGTGTGTTATTTTTACCAAGCAGACCCTTGGTTTGTTTAACTCAATGACCTCTGCTTGTACAGACGCTCCCGGGAATCCCGCCTCAACACTGGGCCAAATCCGGAATAAACAAACACACACACACACACACACACAGGCACACAGGCACTAGTGCTGATTTTAACTGTGAGAAAGTGAGAGTGAGAGATGGAGAGAGAGAGAGAGAGAGTGTAAGAGACAGAGAGAGATATAGATAGATAGATAGATAGATAGATAGATAGAGAGAGAGAGAGAGAGAGAGAGAGAGAGAGATACTTTATTAATCCCCACTGGGGAAATTGATTTGTCAAAGAGCACACAAAAACATAAATAAATACATACGAGCACACACCATAAAAAACCCCAATTAAAGTGCTAGTGGTGGTTAATATCAGATGTCGTTCATTTTAATTCTCGCAGGAATGGATGATTGCCGAAATACTTTTGGTCCTGCAGCATAGAGAAAGGAGTCTATACCTGCGGTTGCTTCTCTGAGCTGCCAGAGTTCCATACAAAGGGTGTCTGCTATTATTGAGGATTCCACACACTAAACACCTCATTCTTCTCTCCACTACCTCACCCACAGTGTCCACTCTCCCAGCCATCACTGACAGACATTTCCTTATAAGCTAATCCAAACTTATCTGTTCCGGTCCCTTCCTGAAATGCTGCTTCACCAGCAGACAACACCAAAGAAGACTGCATTTGACACAACAGATTGATAAAATGTGCGCAGAAACTCATTACTGACATTGAATGATTTAAGCTTCCAGGAAGTAAGGCTGACTCTGTCCCTGTTTATATGTAAAAAAAGAGCTAGCCTGGCTTCATTATTTGTTGATGCCTTAAACTACCATAAACACAATAAGCATTGCATAAATCCAAAATTTCCCAATATAATTAAAGTATCCATCTATTTATATATTAAACCATCCATCCATCTATCTATCCATCCACAGAGGTCTCCTGGGGTACAAAACAACATAGCCATGTTCATAAGAAAAAAGAGGGGAGGTAGCCAGAAACTCATCGCCACAGTTCTTCTGGGAGAGGTTTTGCTATAGGCAAATTGCTACCGATAGCTGGTGCCGACAACATGGGCGTGGACAAGCAGATATGACTCAATTATTTTAGCGGGGGACCACAACCATTTTAGCACGTTTTCTCTCTAATTTGATTTCTTGTCTGCAAGTTTTCTAAACGTGTGCGCAAAGCAGAGAGCTTCTCCAGGATGACGTCCATGTTGGGATTAACAGTCCCTGTCTAAAAGCCACCGGTTCTGCCCACCACATCGATCATATTGGCTAGTTTCAGGGGAAGTTAAACAACTGACCCAACGCTTTTATTTCCTGATGTACCAGTGCAACCAGCAGAATATCCATAATCATAGTTTCAAATAGGTATACATCCTCAATGTCCTCCATGAAAAGAGGCGCCAGGAACACGACATGCCATTTTCCCCACGCATCTGTCGTATATCCAGCTGCAAACGTTCCGTCAGAACAGGCAGGTTTCCCTGAACCCAGGCTTCTCGCTTCTCGTATCAATAGCATTAAAAGACCATTTAATCAATTTCACATGTCCTTGTTTTGAAGAGCAGTACTAGGGAGTCTAAGAGATGAGATGAGACAATAGCAATATTAATATAGTATTATATTCCAGTAACAATGTTTTTCTAGATTATTTTTGTTAAATACATTTTGTATTGGAAACAGTGAATATAGTTTAACACTGAAGAGCCAGACATTTATGCAGACATTTTTTTATGTCACCAATTTGTTGTGTAACGTAATATATCATAAGACAAGGACAGGATTTGACTACATTCCATTTATCGTTTTCATTTAGCAAAACATACAAACTTTTAAATTTCGTCTTTAATTTCAGCAGAAAGTTTTTGAATGTATAATTGCTTTTTTTTATTCTTTTCGACTTGTTTGTATTTATGCTTTTTATTCTGTTTCATGTTTAGTTGTTGTTTCTGTTTCTTGTCATTGTTTTATTTTACCATAATCATTCCATAGCATCTTCCTAGCATTTTATTCATGATTAATGCATTCTCTTTTATGTCTTTTTTGAATTTAAACATGCTGATTCACAGTCACATGTTCCTATGTTCCCTGACCTTTCTATGATTCTATGACCATTAATCCCTATATTATGTTATTTTAAAACCCCACAGACATTTTCATTAGTTAGCCAGAAATCTTTAAAAAGACTTTGAGCTTATTTGAATGCATTAATGGCTGCAGTGGGTGAGATTATTAGGTTCAGATTTAATTTGTAAGGTCTTTAATATTATTCATAAAGTTGACAATATCATTAGGAGCTCTAAGTCATACTTTATTTAAATTCAAACCTTAAAAAGGTTTTAATCCACTGCAAGTCTCTTTGTTCAAAATTATAAAACCTAACAAGGTTTTTGAGACTATTCTTTGCTTTTTGTGAAGTTCTTGACTTCATGTTAATTAGTGAGTTTCAACTAAGCATATAAATAGAAAATCTGATTTAATGGAGATATTCACATCACGGTACCTGTTGCTTATATAATGAATCTGCATAGAACTTTGTAATGCTGCATTTAATTAAAGTTAATGAGTAGCTAAAATCACTATTGGGCATGTTAATAAATATCTGGTGAGATTCAGTCTCTGTTAGTTGCCGTCTTAGCCGAGACAGTGTTTATTCAAGTAAAAAATTTAGTGATGGCTATTTTTTCCTTAATTTTACCTCCTGGAAATGTTTTTTCCTGTCTTCTTGTCCTTATTCTTTCTTCTGTGATGGTAATGTCAAAACCTTCCATTCAGCACCTTCAATCAGTGGTGAGTAAATCAATTTACAAATCATTTTATAATTTGTAGATACTTTGGGGTTAAAATAATTACAGTTACTTTGTATTGGTATAATGTAACTTAATAATGACTTTCTGATTCTGAAGACAAGTCTTAATATTGTTTTAATCTTATTTATCTTACATTACATGATAACTAAGGATGTGTTAGTTACAATTAAACAAAAATATTTGCATTTAATATTCAATTATTTATTTTTAACAACAATAAAAACAATTAATTTTTTTATCTGTTTGGTTTACTAGTTTTCATTATGCTATTTTTTCTGCTTTTTAAATTTAAAATGTTTTGTAATTCTGGTTAATTAGTTTATTTTGAAATAAACTCTCTATCCGTGACTCTTTATTCACAACTTTATAGTTAAGTGTCATGAAATTTGGTGTTTGAATGAATGCTCTAGAAAACCAAGTGGCTACTTTTAGTAAGAATTTGCAAAACATATAAATATATAAGTACAAAGAATAATTCATTCATTCATTTATTATCTTCCGCTCATTCCTTTATGAGGGTCGTGGGGGGGTTCCCCATGCCCATCCAGGGGAGAACGTCTCAGGCACTGGGCAGATATACCCAGGACAGGGCGCCAATCCATCGCTGGGTACACACTCAGTCACACATCCACACACACATACACACACTATACAGGGCAATTTAGAGCATTCAATTTACCTTAAATCCATGTTTTTGGGATGTGGGGGGAAACCGGAGAACCCAGAGGAAACCCACGCAGACACGGAGAGAACGTGGAAACTCCACCCAGATTGGGATTCGAACCGGGAATCCCCATTGCTGGGAAGCGAATGTGCTAACCACTATGCCACCGTGCCGCCCCCCAGAGAATAATTTACAAACAAAAATGACTTTTTTTATTAAAATGCTTTATTTTTAAAACACAAACTATGATATTTATTTAATGCAAATTCAAAACTTAACCATAAAACTGATATGATACGATGTTTATGAATGTTAATTCCTTTTTTTTACAGGCTCTCAGTAAACCCTTTAGGTTTAATAAACAAGACATTGGGTCTTTGATCTACAGCAAAGGTCATGCCCAGTCTATGACATCATCTCTGCGAGTTGAAAGAAACCTATCCAAAGACGCAGAGGTACTGCGTGCTTTAGAGAGAGGGGTGGGGCCTAGTCCAGTTTGGACTCACCATTTATTGGATTTTATGGGTCAGCAGAACAAGTTCAGAGGGAGAACCAAGAAAAATGTGAAAAGAAACTGGATGGAGGCTATGACGGGGAAGCAAATTAAGGTGTTATTTGGATAAAAGCAGACAAAAAGGTAAAGATTTTATTAATGCAATTAAAGCAATAAAATCTTATTGAAAAATAAAATTTTGACTAAAGTTAAAAAAATCTAGATCCTTCATTGCACTGATTCCACGCTTATTTTGGCCTTTTTCTCAGCTCTAAAGTCTATAGGCAAACACTATTTTAACATTAGTATCATAGTATAAAATTTAGACAATTTATATAGCATTATATATAACATCTGAATAAACCCCTAACAATGTTACCAACAACCCCATAATTAAAACATCATCCAGTTAAAATTATGTTTTACTAGATTTAAGACACCTATCCAGTCTTAAACAAATAACAGGTTTAAGGGGTGAGACAGATCCCCTAACAACACGCCATCATCTAAATTTTTCAATTACTTCCCATTGAAACTGCACAATAAAAGTGAAGTTTATTTACAGAATGGTAGCTGTTTTTCCAAAGTTCACTTTACATATAAAAATTGTTGTTAGGCTGCCAGAATATCAATTACCACAGCAGACTGTGCGGTAATTACATTAACCTACAAACATTTACCCTTTTGTCCACAAAAAAAAAGTAGCACCAAGTCTGACAATTAACTCTAACTTACTATTAAAAGTTAACCTATTAATAGCTTAGATAACCTAAAAAATGCACACTATTATTATCATCATTTTGTAAACCTATAAATAAACATTACTTTATCCTCTGAAAATTTACTTGAATATTCCTTGAATAATACTTAACCAATCACTGAATATTCAGTTGCTGTACATTTAGCCAAAATACATCATTGAGTTCTTTTTTTAGGGTTTTCAATTGTTGTGCAAATAGATACGTGTTTTTCAAAACAACAATGCAGAAAACAATATTCACTTGGAAATAAATTAAACAGTGGTCTAGGTTTTTCTACGAAATGTCTGAACTTGTGATTGACTAATTGTACTGTTTTTTTTTTAGTCTAGGTGAAGCCAGAATAGATAAGAAGATTTCCAGGAGGTGTTTACAAAAATTAATAACCACTTGAACTATCTAATAAAATGCTTACTTTGTTTGCTTTATAAAAAAAAAAAGTCTGTTCATTTTGTTACACACAATAAAAATCGTTAAGTCATGACTGCTTTACCTAGACAGTGGGTGGAATAGACATGGGAATGAGTGCAAAAATAGTAGTAGTAAATCATAATAATATTAATATACTCTGGACAATAGAGTCACTATGACAACCACTATTCTAAAGGTCACAAAGTAGTTGTGAATGTTCCAATGTACTCTGGACAGTAGAGGACGTATAGAAGTCAAGTTTTTTGTTTGTGTGTGTGTGTGTGTGTGTGTGTGTGTGTGTGTGTGTGTGTGTGTGTGTGTGTGTGCGCTGTGAAATAGAATTTTTGGATGTTAAGAAAACCCCTCTCCATGCAGACTATGAACTATTTAAATCATGGTGTAAGGACTAGTTTGTATATAGTAGCCTGAAAAAGTCCAGTAAAGACATATAGCCATTATAGAACCCCCTGGAACTGAATTTAATAGGCCTCTTCAAGGACTGATGCTGAATGTTTTTATAAAGTTTTAGAATTTTCTAGTAACGCGTTTTTGAGCTTGCTGACAGCTTATTGGCTGATGGCAGTTGTAAATTTTCGAGAGGTAGTTGAATTTTAAGAATCTGATACAGACTGAACAGAAGTTGATGTTTGCTGAGTTTGAGCTTGATCGCATGTACAGTTGGTGAGAAACAGAGGAGGCTGTTATTTGACATACTAGGGGACTGATGCTAAATGTGTGTGTGTAGTTGTAGAATTTTTGAGTGTAAAATTTTTGAGTTTTAGATTTTTCAATAAATTATGAATTTATTTGAATTATGACAAATGGGTTAATTTGCATGTAGCAGCCTGCCTGAAAGGAAAAGTCCAAGGTTTTTGATAACTATTAAAGAGCAGACTCTGATGATTTTTTTGACCCCAAACACATGGAGGCAAACTAAAAAAAGTAGTTTGCAAAAGTAGAATTCGTAATCTATGCTAATTAGCAAAAAAATCGAAGTGGGTGGAGGCAATGGTGTCTAAATGACAAAGTGGTTTGTTTGGAGCCTGGGAGACTGGAAAAAAATTGTGAAGTCTGTGATTTTTTTTTGGTAGAAGTTAGAAGGCTGAACACGTTATGTAAGGAGATGCACACCAGCATCTACCCTCCAAGATTGGTGTCTGTAGCACTTCAATTCTTTGCTTCCCATCTGAATAAAAATAATAATAAGAAGAAGAAGAAAAATCCGAGCAAAAATAATAGATTTTTCAAGAACTTTGTGCTGGAACCACTAATATTAATAATAATTAAAAAAAGAAGAAGAGGAGGAAGAAAAATCTGCGCAAAAAACCCTGAACTCCTACTAATAAAAAGGGCGCAGATTGTGGGCGGGACTTCAAACATTGAAGCCCCGCCTACTATAGAGATCAGCTCTTCATGTCAGAGGACCGGAGTAAAGCGGACTTGTGGTAAGCGGTCATTCAAATTATTTCTAGCTTGCACCAGCTCAGCAAAACAGAATTTGTTTGTTGTGCATTACATTTTTTATCGAGGATTTTATGAATGTGTTATAGTGAGCGTGAAGTAACTTTAGACAAACAGGTTTATGGCGTGTATTGAGCGCAGTATTAACACAGAGCCAATGAGCAACCAGACTGCTGTATGTTATGTTAGTAACACGTTAGTTCTATGTTAGTATGTATGTTATATTGATAGTAACGTATATGTTATAATTATAAGAAAAGCAAAAGGCTATAATATGCCTTAGTTTTAGCGTTGTGAGTGTGCGTGTGCGTGTTAATCTGGCTGCAGCAGAATGGACAGGTGACACGCTTTTGGATTATTTATCACTTCATCACCACTTCACTAATTCTAATACTTCTGAACAAAGATAAGATTGTACTTTAAATTCACTGTCGTCTTAGTGGTAAGCACGTTCGCATCTCAGTGCTAGGATTCAGGTTGGAATCCCAGTCTGGATGGAGTTTCCATTTTCTCCCTTTGTCTGTGAGGGTTTCCTCCTGGTTCTTATGTTTCCTCCCACACCAAAAAAAAAAAAAAAAAAAAAAAAAAAAAATGGATTCAAGGTAAACTGGCTGCTCTAAATTGCCCTATGTCCTCTGTGAACCCTTTCCTGGGTATATGTGCCCAGCGCCCCTAAATGTTCTCCCCTTGATGGGCATGGGGAACCCCCACTGTGACCCTAATAGATGATTAAGTGGAAGAAAATAAATGATTGAATGAATAAAATTTTTGGAGCATCAACATCAAAGGTTCAGACCTTTCAAAACGAACAATCTTTAAATCAGGACACCTGAGAAATTGGTGGTGGGGTAGGGTAGGGTAGTGAATAAATAAATAAATAAAGAAAGAAAGAAAGAAAGAAAGAAAAAAGGAACAATTTGCCTGAAGCAGTAAAAAAAAAACCCCACAGTATTAATACAACAATAAAATAAAATATAAAAGTACCAATAGTAATATTAATAGTTACAGACTGTGGCGCAGCTACAGTTTGCATGGTATTGAGAGGAAGCAAGCGAAATTGCGAGTAAACATTTTAAAACACGTTTCTTTTGGTATTTTCTTAACTGTAAGTAGTAGTGAATAAAAAACATCAACACCTAGCATAATGAAACCTAACTGTAATGTGACCCAGTTAGGGGTCAGATCATCAGTTCCTAAAGCCAGTTTATGATGTATAATGCATAATAATCTATAGCTACACATTATATAATATTATAAAGTCTAATAATACTGTTTAGTTATAGGAATAGTCACAGTTGATGTAAAATTATATACAAGTATACATTTAATCACATGTACATGTGTATTATTACATTTAACATTTTTTCTTTCATTTTTCAAATCAGCAGTTAGTAAGTAAAAGCACAGCTTCAATATATGCATTTTGTTTATTGTTTCGGAATGTTTTTATTAAATAATTATATGATCTTATCACAGAATAGGATCATTCATCTTAATCACAGAATTTCTACAACGCCTCACTTAAAAACCTAATGAAGTTTTGCTGTGTTGGGTTTATGTGTTTTGGTTTCTCTGCAGTATTAAAGTTTTATATAAACTACAGGACTGATCCTGGATTATCTTTCCCTGCTCCTGTCCAGTACTGTAGCCAGATGGTGACCTGTGTATATAAAGCTGCCCTAAAGTAGATTTAGAATTACGTAACTATTTATGAGAGGCATGGTTGCACAGACAGTGAAGTCAATTCATTATGTTTTCTCGTATTTTGACGATATACTGTATAAAGAAATGTTTTGACATTTCAGAGTTTCACATTTCCTCTGCCAAATTTCAGAGAAATGCATTTAAATTAATCTAAACAAACTATTATTCAGCAAGGCAATAATACAAACATGTACTTCATTATTGAGCCTTTCATTAAACTTTACTTATGTAAAATTAATACAGATTATTTAATACTTGGGGCTTTTTGTTTTGCAATGACGGCTTTATGATGTTTTCTACTTAATAAAAAAATGTTACACACCAGAGAAATCAAGAGGATATTCACAGCTTGTCGGATTTATTAAATGTAGGGATGCTCATAAGAGGCAGGCAGGGTCAGACTCTTGTGAACAAAAAGCACAGGCATCAAAAACAATTGGCATCTAAAAAAGAAAACCAATCAACAATCATTAAGTAAACAGTCATTGTCGGTATTACAAACCTGGAAAAATATTTGTATGCACAATAAACACAAAGGCAATATAATAAAACGAGCAGTGCATGTATATTAACCAGTGTGAGTATTTTAAGAGTGTGGGTATTAAATGTTTAGATGGTTGTGATGTAAACACCATGCTCCTGACAACATCACAGTGGGACCCAAAAATGTGGTAGGCAGAGAGCTGTGACGGGGCAGTCGTATTTCATTACTGTGGTTGAAGTGCCTTTGGGTGAGGCATCTAACTTCAATTGCTACCCGCCATGTACAGGGCTGCCACCACTCCACACATTACAAGTGTGTGTATATGTTTGTGTATCACTACATGGAGGGGTGAGGGAAGGCCTTGATCAACATTGGATTAAGATTTAGTGAGGTCTTAGTTGTGTACCTTAGGCTCTTAGCTCTTTCAATTATCCAAGTATTGTAGAAGGCCTTCTCTTGTCTCCTTCAGGGTCCAACAACTTCCAGATTGCTAATGCGGGGGCACCCCTGAAATCAGAAAGTAGGTGTGATGGGGTAAATCTTAATACAGCAGATGGGAACCATACAGGAACCAACAACCCAAGAATAGACATGTAAAGTACTTTTTTTACCACTTTAAACAGACCAGTTCATTTTTGAGCAAATTTTGTTACTTTACCCAGAGATGTTGGTAGCTCATAAGAAGGACCAGTAGAGTCACTTCTCATAGTCTTCTTTGATGGCCAACATTTCTCTATATCCAGTACCATATTTTTTTTCTGCCAGGTTGGTTTTGATAAGAATATGAGACTGTGGGGGAACAGGGACAGAATGCTGTGCACTAAAATTTATGTGAATTGGAGTTGTGATGTAATGTGATGATAAGTCCACCTCCAATGTGGAAGTCTTTCATGTCCACAGGTAAAAAAAATTGTAAGCACTCTAGCAAAAGCACATTAAATACGTTTGGAGTGCCTTAATATTTTTTGGCTGTGTTCTGATTGTCTTTGAGATTAACGATTGGAAGAAACAAATGTTGGTAAATTCATTGGTATGGTAGACTAACTAAATAAAGCAAGCTGACTGGTAGTTTTGCTTGAGTTGGTGGCGCTGAGAGTGAGCTGCACTCCCTCTGATGAGCCTGTGTGTGTTTATGTGTGTGTGTGTGTGTGTGTGTGTGTGTGTGTGTGTGTGTGTGTGTGTGTGTGTGTGTGTGTGT
>JAOUQT010048747.1:0-10871 GCA_025769995.1 Xyliphius kryptos
AAAAAAAAAAAAAAAAAAAAAAAAAAAAAAAAAAAAAAGAAAACTTTGTTAACAGTTCCCGACATTTTTCAGCCTTAGTCTCACTCTCTCACACTCACACACACACACACACACACACACACACACACACCTTACTTCAAATAAAGAAAACTCATAATCAAGTCTAATAATCGATGTCAGGGTTAAAGAAGCCCCCAAAGTAGCCCAAGCTAAACTCCAAACTGGAGCAGCCAAAGGTTAAAAAGGTTAAATAAACGCTATACATGCAACTATGCGACGTGTATATTAGCCGAATATTATTAGCGGGTGAGCGTGATGGTGAGGTTCTCATTATCTCACCCTGAAGGAGAAAACAAAGACCAACCGAGCAAACAAAGGGGCTGGTCGCAGCGGGACGTGTGTGAGTTTAACACTGCAGACAATGCAGGTCAGGTTACCGCGGTTTACTTCACAGGCGCGCGTACAGAGCGTTAAGGACGATGAAGCCACCAGTGTTGGCCACGAATGAAACGGCCTTCGCAGCTACAAACAAACAAGCTCTTGTTGGGCGTCTAATACAAATAAATACCCCACAGAGCAGGAACGCTCGGGTTAGTTTTTCCACGTAGGGAAACGAGAACTCGCAGGGTCGAACGAAAACAGAACCTTCAAAGCCGGGACCTCAACGACGAGGGCTGGCCCACATGATGTTCTCAGAACAGATTTATTTAGATGAGCGTTTTTACTTCGACGTGTCCGTCCTCACGCCAGAGCCCCCCGCGGGGCATCTTTAAAAAAGCCCAACGAGGGGAAGGGCTGAGGGCCCAGATCTGGGATGTAGGGGGAGCGAGGGAGAGCCGGTTCATTATAACGCTGCTGAAATGTCCCCACAGTGTAAGTGATCCGTAAATAAAACACACACAGGGCATTGTGAAGATTATAAAATGGGCGTTTCCCAATACGACGAGCGCACGGTGCACGCTGGAAGACCGCCGTCGATTAAACTGGCAGAGAGTCTTCATTGGTTAATTTTGTCACATGACTTCATTAGGTCAGAGTTCACAGTGTATTCAGGACAGAGTTGCTGTTAGCCTACGGTTCCAGCTTGTTGTTACTTCTCGCTTGTAAGATCTATATGTTTACATTTATTTATATTATTATAAGTGTAAAAGGGCGGCACAGTGGCTTAGTGGTTAGCACGTTCTCCTCTCAGCGCTGAGGATTCCTGGTTCGAAGCCCAATCTGGGTTTCCATGTCCTCCCCGTGACCGCGTGGGCTACCTCCGGGTTCTCCGGTTTCCTCCCACAGTCCAAAAACATGGATTCAAGGTGAATTGAATGCTTTAAATTGCCCCGTATAGCCTGTATTGTAAGCCTGCTTGAGAATCGACATCAGCAGCTACTGTTCAGGCTCCTCCCACCTGGCTGACAGCATTCAGTGTTTTTTTTTTCACCGCGTTGCTTTGTATTGTAATATTGTAATCAACATGATGTGGGGAAAAAAAATTAAAGCTTAAAAAAAAAAAAAAAAGATAAATCCTGTCCGCTGGATAAAACGAAAATCTCAGGCCAGAGAAGTGTGGACACACCTGGTTTAATGGAACCCTATTTGTAGATCTTTCTGAAAAAAATTTTAGTTATACATTTTAGGTATAAATTTGTATTATTATTTATTTACAAGAAAATCCTTAAAATATTGAAATAAGACTTCTGAAAAGCAAAGCAGAAACCCCATCTGCACCTCACCTCACGGATGCGCACCTTCCACTGCTCCCCGGCGTCGGTCTGAGTGGCTGACGTCAGCGTGGCGTTCAGGTCGGAGGTGACACCCTGCTCAGGGCACTTCCATTTCGGCAGAGCCAGGATGGCCAGCGTTGGAGTCACGAAGGTAAACGTTCCTCCCTGCAGGATCGGCAGTCTGAGGCGCAGAGAGACACTCTGAAAATTCTCCAAAATCCTACAGATCTTTTAAAATTATAAACCGTCCGGACGCAGCGACTCGCTGGGACCCACAGAGGGAACGCAGACGCTAAAGAGTCGGACAAACAATAGAGTTATTTACGGATCAATTTGTTTTTTTAATGTTTGAAATAAAAATAACTCTGTATTAACATGAACAAAAAGATGAATAAATCAGATCAAATCATCCAGAAATATTATTAATAACAATAAAACTCATTAAAACAACATTAAAACTGTCAAATATAATGATATTGTTTTGAAATAAAAAGAAATATCATGAAATAAAGGTACATAAAAATATTTTTATTGATGATAATTATGAAAATTATTATTGTTGTAGTTATTTAAAAAAATATTATTATTATTATAACAATAGTACGGTTTTGTCAAATATATGCAATGTTAAAGATATAAAACTTATTTTAAAAATATTTAATAATTAAACACAATAATTGTATTTATTTGTTGTATTATTTTGTCCTAATTGTCAAATAAATTAACATGAAAACATTTCATATGCAATTCATTTAAATAGGATTATTATACCATTGTTTTATTAATAATGATTACAATTGTGTTTTTATAATACATTTACATTATAAAAACGACAAGTAGATAAATATTTTTCGTTGTTACTATTATTTAAATTAATATTATAATTGTAACAATTAAGTTTTGTTCAAAATAATTGTTATTTTCATTGTTGTTAATAATAATCGATCATAATAACATTAATAATAAGACACACATTAATGTTATTATTAAGAGTTTATTTAGATGAATTCAGTACAATTGAAAACTGTATTCATTAATAATCAAATTATAAAAATATGATTATATAGCTGAATTCATAAAACTAAACTTTATTGAATTGATTTACAGAAATGTGAATTAGCAGTATTATTTATAGGTTAAATAAATTAATGGGAAATTCATCAGATTCATTGATCTAAAAATCATTTATAATTCAAATTTGAGAATTCAATGAAATTGAAATGAAGGGACGTTTGTTATTTACAGAAGTTTATCTGAAGGACAGCAAAACCAACAGCACAACCAAAACCCCCAGATATTATAATAATTATAATAATAATAATAATAAAAACTCGGCAGCAATCAGTCACATTTCGTGTGCGTCTGTTTAATCAGATTGTTAAAATCTTTTAAATAAATTTCTTTCAGAGCAAACAAACATAAAAACCATTTGGTACCAGACATCCTAACGAACCCTAACAGCGTCTCATCTACAGTTGCGTTCAGAAGGTTGGACACGTCTCCGTGGCGACTGCACAATGTTTACATGGATTTATAAGTTACATTAAATAAATAAATCTGATTTAATCGTATAAAGTTTTTGGAAATGTAAATTTGTAAATTTCTACAATTATTTTTACACCGAGGGACACGTCATTCTAAACACTAATATACACACTGACACACACACACACTTAAGTATCTATTCTCTGGTTAACAAACTTCCACTTAGAAAATGAGAAAGCAGGGAGGGGTATAGAGTTTCGAAGCGTTGGTACCACCCAGCATCGCAGAATGGGCCGTTTCATCAGCAAAACCCCCGAATAACCAAACTGGGTCCATATGGAGAAAAATTTTATGAAATAATGGCATGTGGTTCGAGGTACCTGGTTCCAAGGGTGGTTTGAAGCAGGGTACAAATGCCAGACACGAAGAAGATGGTGGAGATGAGCTGGCTCTTGGCAACATTGTTGTCCTTGATGCACAGCGGCTCGGCGAGGATGAGAGGAATGGCCAGGATGCCGCCGAACGCTAAGATGTAATGCTAGAGGAGACAAAAGAAAAAGGATGAGAAGGCTTAGACCTTCTGTCAAAACGATGCCCGCTTGTCCGCCACAAAGTGAAGTTAGGAAATCAGGGGCAGATGGTGGTAGATCTCCAGGGGCTTGATGACCAACCATGTAAACAATAGAGCAGAGAGGAAGAAAGTGTCCGCTGAGAGAGTTGGAACTGTACTGTGAGGACCATGTTGGCCTCACACAGCAGATTAGGGCACGTTTGATCACGGGACCCCCTTTATTCCCCCTAGTTTTACAGGGACCTAAAACTGAGGATAAGTGACTAATAAGAGGCTCTGGGACATTTCACCGACTTCAAACCCCGAGTACCTCCCTACTGCCATCCTCAATCTAAAGAACCATCAGCATGGTCCTGCCTGTGTGTGCAGTTCTTCACTCGGAGCCACATGGCACCACAGGAGAATGAGTTAGAAGCTCTGGCTTATGTTCGAGTCCGCTCAGATTTAAGAAATAAAGCAGAATTACACGCTCCACAGAGCAGCTTCAACGATCCACTTTTATCTTTAAATCCGGGGCGTCGCGAAGCAGACAGGCTCTCGATGGATCTACGGCTTTAGCAGTTAATAAAAGTTTGTTTTTATATAATGGGACTTTAAAAGGTGTCGATTTTTTATAGCCGTCTTCAGGAACGAGACTGAACCGGTTTCAACCCGCAGTCACCTCTAATAATGGAATCTAACGGGAACAAAAAGCGCAGTTTAAAAAAGTCACACATTTTCCACAAATATTATATATATACAATATTATAAATAAAAGGAGGTCCAGCGTGTTTCGGTCTTATGGTGCTCAGGTTCCGAGCGGCTGGTTCTCATGCTAAAATAATTAATAACATTATAAAAAAGATTCATTATGAGAACTAAACTTCAATGAAACTTCTTTATTAGTTCGTAAATTAAGCCTGACCTTTGAAAATCGGCTTTGATATTTTAAATGTCGTTAACTTTGATTTTTTTTTTTTTAGCATTTGGGATTTTGTTTTTTATATCTGATGTTTTCAGGTTTGTAAAGTCAAACTTTTGATTGTTTTGTGTTTCCACACAGTTTGGAGTAATGAAGTCGTAACGAGTGATTTAGAGAACGTCCCACTGACCGAGTTCAGAAGCAGCGGCTTTCAGCAAATTTGTCTGAACATTTATATTATAATATTGTAATCTTGTAATTTCATCATAATGTTTATTCTCATGATGATTACTGTCTTTGCTGTAAAAACATTTTTTATTAGCTCTGTAAGGTTTTAATGATAATTATTTTATCAGCTTGGTTTATTTTATTATAATAATAATAATAAAAACAATAATAATAATAATAATAATAATAATAATAATAATAATAGAAATATTACAATGACAACTAAATAATGCTATTAGTTATTATTATTTGGACTTTTATCATACTGTTTATAATTAGAACAGTTATTGCTTATTACAACTTATTATTATTATTATTATTATATTATTGTTTTTATGTATTTCAGTTTTAACACAAGACTTTTATTATTTTTGTTGGTGTGAATTATTATAATGCTTTTATGATTATAGTTTTTAAGGTAACATTTAATATTAAACACATCATTAAAATAATCAAAATTCTTAAACCATGATATTAAAATTCAACTGGGTTCCATCAGAATTACAATAATTTATTAAACACAATTTAATTAATTCTAATTCATTAATCCCATTCAGTGTACAGAATCTGACATACATTTAGGAAATAATCATATGGATACCACTGACCCCATCACTGACCCCACTGCTGCCCCACCATTCAAGATATTTTAATTTATTAAACTGTCTGATTTCACCAGAGAGTTAAATTTTACAACAATATATTATATAAATATGATTCATATGTATTTTTTTTATTTTATTGTTTGAATTGAATCATAAAGACCTGCTTCTACTTTATTAAAAATAAATCTCTCTACATCACTAATTAATTATAATTATAAAATACCTAATAAGTAATGTCAGGGTTGTTGTTTTTTATATTATTACATGTTAATACTATTTCTGTATATTAATAATACTATTTTAAATCTTTTTCATTACTTTTCACTTGAATCATTTTTTTAGCAAATCGAACAGATTTCTGTTCCGTCCTGAATCACAGCTTTGTTTGTCAGCAGGATCACATTCACTTTGCTTAAATAAAAAAAGAATCGGTTCGTTCTATTCATAATCTAATAAATCTAATCTGCAGATGGATCTGCAGCGTTTTCGCAGGAACTCATTGGAACTCCGACATTTCCAGGCGACAGCGGCTTTATTTCAGATCTTACGGAAATCCAAAGCCCTCATAAGGAAGCGCGAGGAACCAAAATCTGCTCCACATTAAGAGCTTCTGCCTCGATCTTTGGGCTCCACCACGCGAATGTGGGACCCGAATTACGACCCGGATTAAACGATCGCTTTAATTATTCAAATCAAAGATCTGTTTTAACGTCATTAAAACATCATACAGTTCACATTATTCATGTTAAACACGTGACTTTATTTATGAATTAAAAAAAAAACTCCCAAAAAATAATATCAAAACGATTCACTAAAGAATAAAGACTATTCTCATTGTGTTTTTTTTTTTTAATTTAATATCTTAATTAAATTATTTTATTAATAAATTTCAATCTTAAAACCACCCACAGTTTTTATTTGGTTCCACTACGTGATTTTTAATTTCTTAAATATAAAAAAAAATTCCTTTTGAGGGGAACACGAATTTCTATTTGAAGTGGAATTCTTTTCTTTCTTATTTTGACCCGCTTCTGTTAATGCCCTCTACTCAATAAATTGAATCCCCTCCTCCACCTTCCTGTCACCTTTTATTTATTTTTCATTCATGAATTTGGGGGGGGGGGGGTTCAACCATCCATACATTTTCTTCCACTTATACCTCTAATCGGGTCACGGTGGGGAGAAGTTTCAGGTGCTGGGCTAATACACCCAGGACAGGGCACCAGTCTATCGCAGAGTACACACTCACTCACCGACACTAAAACATACAGATATGGGACAATTAAGAGCATCAATTTATATTTTTTTTTTGCAAAGTTTGAGGCATTGTTGCTATTTTGTATTTGTGTACTGCTTATTCCTTATCTATTTGGTTTGTTCTTTGTGGGGGGAAGTATCATCTCTCTCTCTATAGGTGAAGAGAGAGGGGCTGCTGTGACTGGTCGCACGCCCAGAAAAAGCATTAGAAGCAATGAAGAAGAAAAATAAGCAGATTGGGTCAAATTTGAAAGTCTGAACGATCAGCACAGTTTTATTTGGTTTACACATCTGTTTTCTGACTTCTCAATAAAAACTAATAACAAAAAAGAAATCTGAGCCTTTATTCATCAAATCACTTCCAATTTGGCCTTCCATTTATTATCTTCAGCTTGTTCCTCTACTAGGGTTGCAGTGGGGTTCCCCATGCCCATCCAGGGGAGAACATCTCAGGCACTGGGCAGATACACAAAGGACAGGGCGCCAATCAACACTCACTCACAAACACACACTACACTGGGCAATTTAAAGCATTCAATTTACCTTGAATCCATGTCTTTGGACTGTGGGAGGAAACCGGAGAACACCAAAGTGGACACGGGGAGGACATGGAAACACTAAGCCACTGTGTGCCCCCCACCCCCACATAATTTGACCTTCTACACAATAATTACTGCTTCCAATGAAATTAAAATGCTTTTGTACCAAAAATAAAGGACAAACGTAAAAATAATATTAATAAAATATAATCTGCAATAAGTCTGACTAATATGCAGCTGTTGATTCTATAAACTGTTATATAATTAGAATATATAGACTGAATGTGCAGATGAATCATTATTGGTTTTCTGCTATTATCACGTCACGCAGTATGAATCCACATTAAATCACAGATACGCAAATCATAAATAAATTTGATGTTTTAAAGATGGACGGCGTAAAAAAAAAGACCGGGTGAGGAACCCGGCTGGGAATCAGCTCCACGTTAACGAACTTTAAACCCGGCCGCTGCATCCTGCAGCTCAGAGGCTTCTGCATGGAACTGCACGTGGAAGTGGACTCCCAAGTCCTGTACTTAACGCTTCTGATCATTATACGTTAGTGTACGTTGCCCAATAGGCAAATATTTGGCCAGGGTTGCAGCCCATTGAGAGCCAGATGTTTTCAGCCATGAGCTCACGCTGGTTCCCTGGAAGCTTACAGACAAGAAGTCTGCAGCGTAAAATATCTCCATGCAAGTTCCGCAGCCCTCTCATGAATATTGGCTTTGTACTTGAGCTTAACCAGGGCACCGCGGAGCTGAACGTACACAGACTTGAAAGGCTTTCGCGGAGATGATGATGATGTTCAGAATGCACTGGGGTACAATTTGCTTCCAGCCCACGAAACCCGATCACACGTCCCACTTCAGGAGGTGGTTTGGAGGGAATGTTTTCATCTCTCCGGGACGACCGCGGTTAACACATCAAGTTCCACTGCATCACGAGGCGCGTCATTCCCGAACGCTGGGGTTAGCCGCTTTCGGCGGATCCATCACGCCGTGGAGGAACTTGTTCTCAGCGCGACGCTCATCTACCACGTGGAAAAACCTTCAATCGGGATGAAGAACTCAGAATTTAACAAATGTGATTTCTAGAAGACACCGGTTCCGTTCTCGGCATCGTTTACGTTCGCATGTCCGCTTGGGTTCCCTCTGGGCCCTTCAGGTTTCCTCCCAACGTCCCAAAAACAACACGTGGGGGTGCGGGACGTGATAAATAGGCCACGGAGACCCGAGTGGAGGCCGTTACGGCTGCAGAAGGGGAACAGGATGTCAGAAACTCTACTGAAGACGTGATGTGTGTGTTTCACAAAACTTTTGGGCAGACCTGGGGCCCCATCCGGTCCCTGGGCTGTACTTGTGTGACCCATGTGAGGTTAATGGGAAGTATACACACACATACTGGGTAAAATGCAATTACAATAAAAAAAAAGCTAGAGGTCACCTTTCAAAAAAAAGTAGGGGCCCTTCCCTTACTTCGTCACCTGCAGTGATTGTGCTAAGACACTTGGGGGAACCCCTGTCCACCCTGACCACTTACACCGAGCACCACCAGTGGGAGCTGTTGCTCAGCCGGGGGAGCAGCAGAGAGTGAGCACGGCTTACGCCCCATGGTTCCGCTTGACGGTCAGCAAGTTTAGGAGTTTTTGATACTCGCCACCCGCTCTTTATCTCCGTACAGATAGTGGCGCGACTTACAGCGCTTTACCACCAGCAAACACCGGGAGTGCCCTTCAAACAAAAACAATCAGCATTCTGTATCTGTAATTCCTGCCAAGTTTGGAAACGAGTATTTCATGGTCACATGACGTACCAGACTTAAGGGAAGAAAATGTTCTACGCAACCAAAACGAGGGGGCGGTTCTCCATCGCGTGGAGGTCATGATGCCTTTTTAAATATTGATATTTCTGATTCGTCATGATTCAAAACGGGCGGCACGGTGGCTTAGTGGTTGGGACGTTCACCTCTCAGCGCCAGGGATTTCCCAATGCCCATCCATGGGGATTCCCGATTCCCAATCTCCATGTGGGTTTCCTCCGGGTTCCCTCCCACAGTTCAAAAATATGGATTCCAGGTAAACTGAATGCTCTAAAATTGACCCGTATAGTGTGTGGATTTGTGAGTGAGTGTGTTCCCAGCGATGGATTGGCACCCTGTCCTGGGTGTAACTTCCCGGCACCCGGGATGTTCTCCCCTGGATGGGCAAGGGAAACCCCACCACGACCTTAGTGGAGGAATAAGCGGAAGATAATGGATGGATGTTCTTCAAAACGGTCCCTAGAAATGCATCACAATCCTGACGCGCCACCATCCTCAAAAATCTGGCAGTGTTGATTTGGAGACACCACTTATTGAACCCAGATCGGCAGATGATGAGGATCGATAGATCTGTGTTGATTGATATGATTTGTGTTGTTCGCACTTGTCGACGTCACTTCAGATAAAACATCTGAAATGTAGAGCAGATGTAATGAACGATGTCTAGGTTGAGGTGGACCGGGAACAATTCTTCACAGCTTGTCAAAAAAAAAACTTCATTCTTCTGCTGTGCATCACTGAAGTTTATCGCCCCTCAAAGGTCACGTGCCACGCTGGAACCGTCTGATCAATAACAACAACCTTCAAACCTGGAGTCAATATCCTGCCTCGTCCTAAAACCTTCATCACGGCTCCAGATAACCGTCCCGCGGTGGAACCAACCTCCACGCATCAAACCAGAGGGCCTGAATCCTGAAGCCTTTCAAGACTTGCCTTCAGTTGAGTAGTGAGCTGCATGTAGCTACAACATGAACACTCTGTGAATCTCTGAGACTCTGAGACACTACGTCTTCATCACATTAAAGATTCGAACCCGTCCGGCTCAGATCCCATCCTGAACCAAAGGGCTTCAGGAGACCTTCACCCGTTCTCCATTACACCTAAAACACATTATACTTGGGCACTGCCCCCCTTTTGGAGGGCGGTGCAGGTTCCTCTGGGTACTTTTGGGATCGCTCCTGGGGCATCTGCCACACACCTGTACTACAGCGAGTGTTTTTATGGAAACCGTCAGCTAATAATTCTCGAAAGAGAACAGATACACAAAGCGTAGGATTACAAAACAGGAGGCACAACACGTCCTGACTACAGATTTATTCGTGAAGTTTGCATGTTCTCCCTAGTGAAGTGTTAAAGGGACAATGGATCCGGCTACATGATTTTGGAGTGAACGAGTCGGAGACGGATTGAAGGTAAGAGTGAGTCATCGGAGACATCGTGGGGGTTACGGACAGTCGGTTGGAGAGTCCGCGGAATTACGGACCGAGATTTCAACGTTCATGTGGACCAGCAGAACAAACACGAGGTCCGCTGCATATTTCGTTTTTAGGGGTCAGAGAAATTTAAACAGGACAATTTTTTCGTTTTTTTGCAGAGACATATGAATAATTTCTACTTTTAAAACGAGTAGTTCTGGTCCTTAAATTTGATTGGCTGAGCCATTTGTCTAGCCGTGCCAATATTTACAATAACCCATCCTGAATAAGCTGCACTACCTGAGCAACTTGTGTGGGTTGCAGACACCGCCTC
>JAOUQT010048765.1:0-10870 GCA_025769995.1 Xyliphius kryptos
CAACTGAAATATTTTATTCATTGAGATCTAGGATGTGTTATTTTTGTGTTCCCTTTATTTTTTTGAGCAGTGTACATTAAATCATTTATCAGCAATTCAATTGTAAGGCCTGATGGCTCTTAGTTTCGCTTTCTGTTTATTCCCGGTCTTGTCCTGTCTGCGCCTTATGTCATTAATTGGTCCTTGTTTAATCCGTCATGTGTCTCACCTGTCCTTTATTTAAACGCCTTTCCCATGTTCGTGTTTGTCGCAGCGTCATATGAGTTACTCTGTTTTTGTGTGTGCCCTGTTCCACGGTGTCTCTTCATCAAAAACCCTGTTATTTTTACACTTTTGGACTTAGTATTAGTATTAGACTTGTATTAGTTTTCACAGAACAAGGACGGTTGCGATTCGTGACAATATGTTTCTATGTTTCGCACAGCTCGCGCTTTCAGTC
Organism: Xyliphius kryptos; assembly: GCA_025769995.1. Taxonomy (NCBI): domain Eukaryota; kingdom Metazoa; phylum Chordata; class Actinopteri; order Siluriformes; family Aspredinidae; genus Xyliphius; species Xyliphius kryptos. The sequence goes on from JAOUQT010048765.1 coordinate 440, forward strand.
TGTTCACGGCTCGCCAGCAAGTCCTCTCCTCTTCTCTTCTGGTCCCTTTTATTACTGCAATCCAGAGAGCAATCATTAATTAACTCATCCCCAGACAGGTGCGACTGTTTACCTGATCCGCCTCCCAAACCCGGCTCCCGTCTACTGGCCACACCAATAACGCCCTCGCGCCACATATCCCCACCTCACCAGTCCCCCTCACCCTAACAGGAGGAGGAAGTCCGCCACGACCATCTGGGGACCAGGCCTGTGGACCTTTTGGAACATTTGGCTGAAGTGCTAAAAACCAACGCGTGATCTGGGCGTTGGAATCCTTCATGCGGTGGAGCCACTGGGCATGATCCGAACAGAGGGGGAAGGCCCTTCCCAGTGGGTAGTGGCGGAGGGTGAGAACCGCCCACTTAATGGCCAGGCATTCTTTTTCTATGGTGCTGTACCTCTGCTCCCGTCCTGAGAGTTTACGGCCGATGTACAGCACCGGGCGTTCCTCCCCCTCCACCACTTTGGATAACACTGCCCCCAGCCCTCTGCGTTCGTCTGCAGACAAAAAGGAAGAGCAAAGTTAGAAGATTGCAAAATCAGGCCTCCACACAGCAGTTGGCACTGCTCCGTCCACTAGACCAGGTCGGGGGCTCCCCTTTTTCGTGAGGTCAGTCAAGGGGCTGGTGACATCTGAAAAGTTCCGTTCAAATCTCCTGTAGTAGCCAGCCAGGCCGAGGAACTGCCTCACCTCCTTTTTGGTCCTAGGTGCTTGGCAGGTCGCAATGGCTACGGTCTTATCAATTTGGGGTTGCACCTGCCCATGCCATAGCTGGAACCCCAGATACCGTACTTCCACCTGTCCAATCGTGCAATTTTTCGGGTTGGCCGTAAGCCCCGCCCGTTGCAACGCTTTCAAGTCGGCCCTCAAATGGCAGAGATGCCGCTGCCAATTGTTGCTATAGATTATGATGTCATCCAGGTAGGTCGCGGCATACGCCATATGAGGGCGAAGAATTCGGTCCATCAAGCGTTGGAACGTCGCCAGGGCCCCAAACAACCTGAATGGAAGCGTCACAAATTAGTGTAAACCAAACGGGATGGAAAAGGCCGTTTTCTTCACGGGACATTGGCATCAAGGGAATCTGCCAATAACCCTTGGTAAAAATGAGCAGCACCCAACTGATCGAGCAGTTCTATAAGGTTCATACAACCAGGCAGAGGGAAGAACACGTCGGCAAACTTGGCCTGCAAACGTGTTATGTCAGTGGCCTGGGATGGTGAGAGGTGGGCTCCACACTGGACCGGGGTGGGGATTCTCATACCTTTTAGGTCCACCTTCGGTCCCAGCTCCTCCGTCTCCCGAACTACCTTGCCAACGTCACTGTGTTTTCCTCCTCCCTCCATAATTTAAAGAGGTTGAGGTGGTACACCTGGCGACTCTGGGATCTGGACTACCATTCCAATCTCCATCGCGGAGCACTGGTCCTAGAAGTGGCCCGGCTGACCACATCGCCAACATGTCGGCCCAAGTCTTGCCCCTGCACTGGTGCTGTGAGTAGCCCCTACCTGGGGAGGAGAAAGGAGAGGAAGCGGGGGGGTTCGATTGTGGTCTTGGCATAGGGCGGGAACCAGGCTGGACCGGGTGTTGGAAAGGGGGAGGGGGTCATAGGGAGTAGAGAGAGGGGGAAAGAGGGAGAAGAGTGTAGGGCGGGGTTGGCGCGCATCCTCTGTGGCGCTTTCGTCTGCCCCTTCATATGCTGCCAGATGATCCTCAGTCAGCGTAACTGCTTCATCCAGCGATGTGGGGCAGTGACACTGGACCCACTCAGCGGTACCTGAGGGCAGCTGAGTGACGAATTGCTCCAACACCACCAGTTTGATGACCGTGTTGACGTCCCGGCCCGTCTCGATGCAGCCACCTCCGCCCGGCATCCCTCAGTTGTTGGGCGAACTCGGCGAAACATATCAAATATACATATCTTTTGGTAATTTTTATTGACAGGAGGTGGCAAGGGGAAGTTAATCTTATGTATTTTTATTGGTTGAAGAGTGCTTGTCCCTTTTAGTTTTTATTTTTAATGTATTTTTGTTGTCAATTCAAATCGGTTTCTTTTTTTTCACAGTTGGCACTTGTACTTGTAAGTCTTTTTTTAATATATACTGTTTACATTTAGTAGACGCTTTTATCCAAAGCGACTTACAAGTATCCCAACTTGGTTGGGGTCAGAACACAGCCCCCTGGAGCAATGAGGGTTAAGGGTCTTGCTCTAGGACCCACATTGGTAACTTTAGTGGACCTGGGATTTGAACCCACAACCCTTAGATTGATAGTCCAACACCCTAACCACTAAGCCACCTCTCCCTTGAGTTTTATATACCGCTAGTTTGGTTGCGATTGGGAATGAGATGATTATATATTTTGATGGTAAGATTATTGTCTAAGGAATAATCACGATATATGATTAACTCGATTATTAAAGCAATAAGACACGAGAGGGCGGGCATTTTTGGAACTAAACCTCGGGAAAGAGGCGAGGACTGCCGTTACACTTCTTCCCGTAGTTTAGTCACAATAATGCACAACCTCGAGTGCCTTATTGCTTTTATAAAACGGTTACCAACACAAAAAAAACAAAGTTTGATTCATAAATGCGTTGACTAAAAGCAAAATCGCTATTAAACTCACCTTCCGCGACATAATCCAGTCCGTTTTTTTAAATAAACCGTGACGCAAGTTTTTTTTTAACAATCAAATACTGACTTCTAGTGGCCAAATTACAGAATGCAGTTTGTAAAAAAGTTCTGGAGAACAATATATTTTATATCGCGCATTTATACAAATGTGAAGCAGTTGGAGGTGTGGGTTAATGTGAATAATGTCACGGCTAGTGTCAGCCAATCAGACTTAATGACCTGAACTTCCCGTTTTATGATATGCTATACTAAAAAGTGCCAGGAATCACAGAAACAATAAACAGACAGCTGTTTTGCAAATGTAACTTTGTTTTTGTTCTGGGTGAGTTGTGCCACTTGGTGTAAAGTTGGTCTACCGGTATAATACATATTGTAGCAGATCACAGGAACCAGACAGGTTATCATTCTCACAGGAAATGTTCTTTTGATTAACTCCAAACACTCAAAGAACAGACGAATCCCGAATGCAACCGTGCTCCCCCTTTTATCCCCCTCCTGCGAAGCATGCTGGGAAACCCAGACAAACATCTTTCTATTGGCTGGGCAGACTACCAGCCCGCTCCTTTGCAAAATAGTGGCCCCACATGTCCCGGCTCTACTGAAATTACCAATGTGGGTCCTTGAGCAAGACCCTTAACCCTCATTTCTCCAGGGTGCTGTATCAACCCTGTGTTCTGACCCCAACCAAGTTGGTATCCTTGTAAGTCCTTGATAAAAGTGTCTGCTTAATAAGTAAATGTAAATGTTATCTGACTGCCTCTATAAGAACACTGGGCAACCTCATGACCCTGATCAGAATGTGTAGGTAAGAAAGTAAGTGTATTAGGTTGGAGCCTACAGTGTCTGAAATAATGTGGAAGCAGCATACTGGTTTGGTGTCTTGGTAACCTGAAAGCATGATGTCTGGAATGTTAATCTGTTTATTCAAGACCAGAATGGTTCTGAGATTCACCCCTAGCTGCTGAATATGGTGTTGCTGGAAGGTTTTATCATCCACTGAAAATAGGAAGTTCTGAAAAGGTTCTTTGTTATTAGTTTTGGCAATGTTTACTATTCTGACTTGGATGAAGATCAGACCAGGTCTACTAGGAACTAATGAAATTCAGGTCATTTCAGAGGCAGCACAGACAGTATGTATCCTGATGCTCATGTGCAGAATGTACACCATAAAAATGATAAAGTAACCATTAATAAAACGCTAAATACAATTGTGGCTCACTTACCCTCTCATCTGATTGTTTATTTTATAAAATGGCTCCACCAGCAGCCCCTTTGCTTCTACTTAGCAACCTCCCACATGTCACGCCATCCTTCACTTTTCCCCTTCCTCTGCACACCTCCCTCGCCCCCTTCCCTTCTGCCGTCAGTGTGCCGGGGCCGAATCGAGGTTCAGTCATTTTGTATGATTTAGCCGCAGAGTTAAATGGGGGTAATAAGGAAGGCTCCACGGCGTCTACTTCTTTGGAGCTAAAGTCAGGTGAGGAAATGAAGGAATCAGTCAGTGTCTTTAAAAGGAAATTACCTTTGCAAAAGCGAACCGGGCGTAGCTGTTGTGGTCAGAGGACTGTCGACATGGTATCGGGCCTCATAATGCTGTCCATCATTCACAAGAAATACCCTTTTACACACCTAAACAATACTAGCAGTGTTCAAGTCTAGCAGACGTGACAGGGTTCCAAATAGCATGACCTTCAAAGATTTCCTTGACACTCCTTGTCTGAGATTGTACTAATCACAAGGAGCACAGGCTTTCCTTTCGAGTGCGCACCTTTGGTTAAATTGCACTTTGTCCACTTAGATGATAATCCACTACACAGTCCATGTGTCAGATGGAAGGAATGCTAATCTGGAAGAGGTGCAGAATTTGGGCTTTTTTGGCAGCCAGTTTCCACTGCACATTACTTTCCATAAAGTGCTGCTTCATGAGCCTGGAGAAGCCCATTTCAGAATCAAAACTGTTGACAGCACATCCAAATTGCTCATTTCTTCTAGGGGTTTCTATTTGACACCTGGACCTATATCCATCTGAGAAGCAACAGTAACAGACCCCCCCCCCCTCCCCTTTGGGTTTAAGTAAAGAAAACTTACAAGCTAAATTATTAGGTACACCTTCTTGTTTATACACTTTTTGTTCATTTCAGTCAGTTTTACCATGCAGTTTTACATAATATTCTACTGCATAAGCTTTTAGTCATTTTGCAAAAGCGTTTATCCAAAAAGACTCATGAACGAGAGAATAACACATTTCAGTAAAGTGCCCCTGTAGTTTTATGAAACCTACTTAGTAGCTAATTTGGTTTCAGTGTAGCAATATGGACAGAGTTGGAACAATCATTCCATTCTCAAATCCAGATATTGTCCTGTAGGCCGGAGTAAATGGCATGTACTGAATACAAGCAACTAGAGGAAACCAGTGTAGTGGCATGAGCTCACTTTGTTTGGTTGAACAGAAGTCGAGCTGCTGTCTTTTGGATTAGCTGTTGAGGCCTGATTATACAAGCTGGAAACACTAGCAAGCAATGAATTGTTGTAGTTGATTTGGGACCAACATAACTGGACCAAAGAAGAAAGGTCTGTTTATATTGACATTATATAGTATGTATATGTAGAAACGGGTTGCTTTAGTGACCTTATCAGATATTTCAGGCTTTGCGTCAATTTTTAAACCAAGGTTACAGACAGAGCCTTATAGTTCTACCTTACTTACATTATTACCACAGTCTCCTTGGTTCTGAGACTGATTTTCTATCACGCGTCTAGTATTATTAGCAAAACCTATTAACATCAAATTGTGTAACAAACTATTAGTGTATTGAATGTATCGCTTATAGCTTGTTGTAAAATTAAATATCATTAACATCAGTTAGTCAACCATTTCTGTAGTTCCTGTATAATCTCTTAAGGGCATATCTTAATTTTTCCTTCAAAACTTGTCTAAAAATAGTGACCCAGGAACAGTAAACTGCATCCTGATTTTTTGCTGATCTGTTATAAAGTAATTGCTACAGATCTACATATACTCCTACCAACAGACTCCGATATGCAGTCAATATCCAAATTCATATTTTATGTTGCAAATATATTACAATATTCAGCTATACAGAAAACAAATGCAATAGACACTTGACTCCTAAAAGGTAAGCTTAAACAACCGTTTTGTTGTTTAATATAAAGTATTTTTTTAAAGACTTTAAAAAAAAAAATTTTTATAACCCATGTTAGGTGTTTTAGATAAATATTTGCTTGATTAAACTAAACTAATCTCCTAAAAAAAACCTGTTTTAATGGCTTGGGTGTGGCGGCACGGTGGCTTAGTGCTTAGCATGTTCGCCTCTCAGCACTGGGGATTCCCGGTTCGAATCCCAATCTGGGTGGAGTTTCCATGTTCTCCCTGTATCGGCGTGGGTTTCCTCCGGGTTCTCCGGTTTCCTCCCACATTCCAAAAACATGAAATACAGGTAAATTGAATACTCTAAATTGCCCTGTGTAGTGTGTGTTTGTGTGTGTGGCTGTGTGAGTGAGTTTGTACCCAGCAATAGATTGGTGACCTGTCCTGGGTGTATTTGCCCGGTGCCCAAGACATTCTCCCCTAGATGGGCATGGGGAAGCCCACCACGACCCTAGTAGAGGATTAAGAGGAGGCTAATGAATGAATGCTCTAAATTGCCCCGTATCTTTGTGTGGCTGTGTGAGTGACTTTGTCCCCAGCGATAGATTGTCGCCCTGTCCTGGGTATTTCTGCCCAGTGCCCAAAACGCTCTCCCCTGGATAGGCAAGGGGAAGCCCCACACGAACCTAGAACAGAATTAAGCAGAAGACAATGAATGAATGAATATTTTCTGATAGATACAATGCTCAAGAAAATAAAGGGACCAACCACTTAAACAACACTATGTAATTCCAGACCTCCATGGGATAATGATTTAGATTTACATTCAGTTCATTTTTATGTTATGTTGTTCTCAACGCATTCCACTATCTATTAAATAAAGATTTCCAACTGAAATATTTTATTCATTGAGATCTAGGATGTGTTATTTTAGTGTTCTCTTTATTTTTTTGAGCAGTGTATTATAGAGTGCATATCTGCTCATTGAATTGATAAATTGTGCTTATATTTGAGTATTTGTATCATGGCCCAAATAAGTGGGACATTCCTAGTTAGATTTATAACATGTATTAAATGTGACTTTCAGAGTTTCTTACATCATACACTGCCTGGCCAAAAAAATGTTTAAAAAGATCACACTAATATTTTCTTGCACCTCCTTGGGCTTGGATTACACCATGCATTTAGCATAGCATTGTTTCGACAACATTACGCAACTGCACAACATTTATGAATGTCCAGAGGTGCATTAGTCTTTGGCATTTAAAATGACTTTTCAAAAGTTAGGATTTTTGTGGTGTTACTTCACGTGTAAAAATTTTCTTGAGCTTCCTAAATTTCTGATAAATCTTAGTTTGTTCTCCTGTAATAAACACTGTGATCAAAATTTTCTAAATATTGATGACGAAACCTAGTTATTCAGTATGGTAAAGTTTTTAACTGCCTTTATTTTATTATCATGTTATATTGCTAAGCGTTTAACCATCCAATTGAAGCAACTTCAGATCAAAACAGGGCGGTGTATGAGCCAAGTAATTCCAGGTCAAGGACGTTGTTCAATGGTTTAATGTTGGCAGATTTTCATCGCAGGGGCTTGAGCTATAAAAATAGAAAAGGATCACTGAGTAGAAGTAGTAACACATGCGCAAAACCCATCAATTCAAACAGCTTTAAAGGTGCTGAATAATACTGGGCCTGAATGAAAATCCAGTCAGTGTTCAGGGGTACTGGATCTTATTCTGTAAAATAGGTAGATTTTAGATGGTGTTGATATAAATGTAGGCCTTACCTGCAGCATGAAACTCTGCCAATTATCTGCCAATTGTTATTTTACACACTTTAATAATGTCTTGTTGGGATTGCTCTGGTTCACATTGCTTAAAGAACAAATTGCAAACAACAAATTGCAGTATTTAGGAATTTCTAATTAAAGAATAGTTTCCATCTTTAAAATTTAACGCAGATATTTGTTTTTAATCCTGCCTGCTTTTCTTTCACTTCCTGAAAAACGTCTGTCTGCTTAACCCTTCAGCAAAAACAAATTACTACAACAGCACAGTAATCTATGTTAATTCATTTTGTATTTTCTTTTTTCGTGGTGTGTCTGAATACTTAAAGTCTTCAGACAGAGGGTTTACTGTGTGATTTACTTTATTATCTGATTTGAAACAGTGATACAAGATGATTATATCATATACAGTGTTTACAGTACACGGTGAAATAAAATGATGTCTTTTCAAGACCAAGGCTCACCAACAGAAATCCACATAACATGCATGTCAAAGAGTAATTAGCTTTCACACCTTACCTTTTTATGTAAAAAAAAAAAATAGAAGGAAGTAGCTGCACTGCTCAAAAAAAAATAAAAGCAACAATTAAACAACACAATGTAACTCCAAGTCAACCACACTTCTGTAAAATCAACCTGTCCAGCTAGGAAGCAACACTGATTGTGAATCAAATCCACTTGCTGTTGTGCAAATGGAACAGACAACAGGTAGAAATAAGAGGCACTCAGCAAGACAATCCCCATAAAGTAGTGTTTCTGCAGGTGGTGACCACAGACCTTTTCACTGTACTTATCCTTTTGTCAGTTCTCTCACCATATAGGTAGCATGTCTAGGTGTCTACAATCCACAGAAGTTGCTCAGGTAGTGAAGCTTATTCAGGATGGCACATCAATGCCAGCTGGGGCAAGAAGGTTTGCTGTGTTTGTCAGCACAGTGTCCAGAGCATGGAGCAGATACCAGGAGACAGGCCAGTACACCAGGAGACATGAAGGGGACCGTAGGAGAGAACATTCGCCGCCTCATCAGGAGCATGTCCAGGCGTTGTAGGGAGGTCATACAAGCACGTGGAGGACACGCACACTACTGAGCCTCATTTTAACTTGTCTTGATGAATTTCCAGTGAAGTTGGATCAGCCTGTCATTTTATTTTGAGTATGATTCCAAATCATAATTTAATTTACATTTTGCTCATTTTTGTTATTTTGTTCTCAACACATTCCACTATTGTATTCCACTGAAATATTTTATTCATTGAGTTCTAGGATGTGTTACTTTAGTGCTTCCTTTATTTTTTGAGCAGTGTATTGTACAATGTTTTGTTCTGTTAGGTTCTCTTTTGTTCTGTGGGCAGTAAGCATTCTTACAACACTGGTTGGGATGGTGGCTCGGAAAGTGACAGAATAAAAGAATGAGTAGTTATAAAAGTTTGTAGTCGTACTTACACGTTCAAATGTATTTCTTAAAAATTTAAAGTTTTAAATAAGAACTCCCACTTATTATTCTGCATGATACATTTGTATTTGTTTCATTAAATTATTCAATTCAATACTCTTATATAATTTAAATGTAAATTGAACAATTTTCAAATGTTATCAGATGGGAAAAATAAACTTCTGAGCTAGAGACAAAAAAAGGGCAGGATGTTTCAGCTCCTAATAGAATAGTGTTATTTATTCATTATATTTGATTATTTGAAAATAATCACAGCTGTTGATACTTCAAAATATTGCATTTAGTCAACTTTTATCAAAACTTTTATAAATTGTTTATCAATTTTATACATTTGTCTTTATTACTCAAAAATGTACATGTTTATGTATAGTTATATTCTGTCTTCTATTGTGTCTAATTTCATTACAGTCCACTGTGCTTTGAGCTCCATGCCTGATTGCCTTCCTCTTTTTTGCTCAAGGAAATGTATCTTTGTGAGAAGCTATAAACTCTAGATTTGGCTTAGCTCATCAAAATTGTGCCAATTTATCTTTTCTTGTTTCTGATGGATGAGTTTAAGAGTGTTTAAGACTATTATTATGAAGTTAACAAGCTTTTAAAAAGAAGCCTGTCACACTGAGCTTGGTACCAACCACAAAACCTTGCTCGCAAATAAAAATGCAGTCTACTTTACTGGCATGCAGGAAGTACATAGATTACCCAAAGTGGATTTTCAGAAAGACGAACTTTATTTTCAAGGGTTGTTAGACACGTAACAATAACAGACATCAACAGGTTGACAGCTTATTACAAATGCATATGGGGCTAAAACATGCTACTGACCTAAACTGGGTAAAGTATCAACCCATGGAGTAATTAATTCAGTGCTTATCGGCTGGGCACAGGAACAAAAAAGAAGCTTTCCATATATTTCAATGTAAAGTCATTCATTCATTATCTTCCACTAGGGACGCAGGGAGGTTCCCCATGACCATCCAGGGGAAAACATTTTGGGCACTGAGCAGATACATCCAGGAAAGGATGCCAAACTATCGCTGGGCAATTTCATTGTATTTTGTTATATCAAATTTACGCAAATTTAATAACAATATTATAATAGACTTAATTGTAAAGAGGGTTGTTTACAAATGTTTTACATTGTATTTCAGCCAAATATTTTTTTATTTTATTTTTTTGAATAGGTGGAGATAATTTCTGACCTGATTAAGCAGGCTACAGTTGAGCTTAAATGCAGACCTGCTTAACACGATGATCTCACTCTCAAAGTTACTCATGTCTCCTTTCCGACAGTTCTTTCTCACTAGTCATTCTGCATACATTTCAGATGTGGTAATGTAATTTCACAGTGACTCATTTGTGTGTGTGTGTGTGTGTGTGTGTGTGTGTGTGTGTGTGTGTGTGTGT
>JAOUQT010048773.1:0-10870 GCA_025769995.1 Xyliphius kryptos
GAGCCCCTACCAGGGGGCCCTAGAGAAGAGCAACTCTTTGCCCAGGGGCCCAGACTATCCTTAATCCGTCCTTGATTTGATGAAACTGTAAAACTAGTCAAATTGTGTTGGTCATATAGTAAACTGAATAATTAGTTTCATCATCATTTATAATTGGTGTTAAATTATTGGTGTTATTATTTTTACACTTTCACATGAGCAGAAAATTGATATACATAAACTTCCAATTGCACATTTGGTAAAAGTCAGTAGTCTTGTCAATCACTTAGGTTTAAACTTATTTATTATTTACTATGAGTTTTTATTTATTTGTCTGCTCACAAATCTCTACACAGTTTGTTTTACTTTTTCTCGCACCTGCTTCAGTCATTTTCCTCAAATGTGTCTCCCTATTTAAACAGGGTTTATACAGTCATGCACCATTCGATTCCATTTTCTGACTGTTAATATTAGCACAAGGTTTTTTTTATTACTTTTATTCCTCCCGTTCCCAGCATTCTTTGAGGTTGGGATACACTATGGCAATCCAACCGCAGGTATTGTTAGGAGCAGACATCAGAGCAACAGGACAAGCAGGCTAGTACACACACACATGCATCTTCTATTGTTTAGCTGAGCTTAACTCCAACTGTCAACATGTTATACACTAAAATCTACAGTGTGGATATTTATATCAAAATCTTGTTTCTCTACATTCTTAGGAATTTTCATGCAAGAGTCAGCTGTTTATGAGGGCAGTGCATTTGGGTTGGGCCAAAAAGGTCATTTAGACTGTTATCATGACATGTGCTCAGAATTTGGAAATAGAACTCATTTTATTTTTTCCAACCAAATAGGAGTCGAGAGATAAATATGAGTGCAATAGATTTCCAACCCAAGTCTAGAGAGGTAGGACCTTTACCTAAATAAGGTGAAAGAGAATGACCAGTCCATAAGGTGGGATGCATCCGAGAGGGTCAGCTCAAAGCTGACCCCATGAGGATTGGATGCCATTTTCCCACGGAAAGAGCTGATCTGAGAGGGGCTCGTTAACAACATCTGCCCCGGTTCAGGGGGGATTAACCCATCCCTCAAGCTTCTGCATCCCCCCTCTTCACTCCACTCCACTAGGCTGTCAGTCCTGTGGTCAACAGCAGTCCCAGTCCAGTGGTCAGACCTGACAGTACTGCCTGCAGCCAGCCTGCTCCCCCACAAAGCCCCGCTGATCGATGCTTAAACCACGGTACAGAGCTCCAAGCAATGTCTGGCACACTTGTGATATCAAACAAGTTCACATGGCTGCCTTTTTTCACGTGACTAATCTCTTAAACACGCCCTTTATTTAAATGACAGATACATACACAATTAAAAGCAAAGGTGTTTCCAGTAGAACCTGCAGATCAGGACTTACAAAAAAACAAATATTTTTGTAAAAATCCATGCTTTTGTTGCGTTATTGAAAAAGAAATCGGATGTGATTATGCATCAGGAAACAGCAACAATGACAATTACAGTTCGACATTGTTATGATACATGTAAAACATTAGAAAACACCTTATATTGCCTGAAAAATGCACCATTACAGTGGAGAGTAATGCAGTTTGATGGGGAAGGAGGGTTAAGCAAACAGCCTCATAGAGGTTATAGACAGATAAAAGTGAGAATATGCCTGCACTTGCTGAGTGGACACAGTGGTAGTTAGCGGGTGAGAAAGTGAGAAAGAGAGAGAGTGAGCAAGGGAGAGAGAGTGTGTGAGAGGCTAAGCAGTGGGACTCTCTTGGGGGTTTAGGTGGCTCTTGCACTTCAAGGGTTTTTTTTCATAGCCAAAAAAACCTTTTTTAATACTGCACTGTTTTCAACAAATAATTACAATTACAAATAATTTATAATTACTTATTATTTTGTATTAGTTTCCATAGTTTATGCACCTGTTCTTATGAATTGAGTCAGCAGCTTTATAACAGCCATTAACAAAAAAAAAGTAAAAAAAATATAACATAAAACGTTTTAATTAGTTAAAAAAGTTTTGCATAAAAAACTTATTAAAATTATTAAAATTATTTATTTACTCTAATTAAACAATGAAAAATAATAGCTATTTATTACTTTTTGTAACATTTAAGATTTTCTGTTCAGATTTTTCTAAATGTTTAGTTTAGCAAATGAGTAGTACCAATGCAGAACTCTTTGTGGAGAACATGATTTTGAACAGAGGTGCCCAAACTTTTACATAAGACCGTAGGTGCAGGTGCCTGTCAATCTGGGAGTTACTGATAGATAAGAATCTCCCTCATCAAAACATCAAGGAAACTACATTCTGCATGCTCAGCCCAGCGCACGGGCACAAACTGGGCCTAGTCATGCAGCCAAAGCAGCTTACTTCCAAAAAAAAAAAAAGATCTAGAGTGTGTGATTAGGTGACAGGCTGCCCCTATCACACCAAAGTGATTTAAGACCCAGCTAGGGAATGCATGGAGGTCCTAATCTAATCTCCTGCCTCATCCATAGAAGTGCAGTGGGCTAATCCCAGTAGCACACCAAGGCCACAGATCAAACTTTGGCGGTGTGTGTGGGAAGGTCTTCGCTCTCTCAGTGGCTAAGGGAAACTGCAGCGGGGGGTCTTGCTATGAAGGTGTCAGGTGCAGCACTGGCATTAGGCTACTGACGCACAGTAGCCAGAAAGCTGTCAAATTTATTGGTGAATGGTTTTTTAGGATGTCAGAGATGAAAGATGTGTCTGGTTTGGGACGGCCAGGCATAATTTCTAAAGTTTGTTTGGATCATTTGACTGACTAAAACTGAACTGATTGTGGCAGTTAATGTATGCAAATACTCCAATTTAGGTGACTTCTCTATTGTTACTTATGTTATCTAGAAATAGTAAAATAGGCACAAAAGCAGCAGTTAAAAAAAAAATCTAAGCAAATTTTAAAACAGCACCTACATTTTTTTTATAGATATTGTAAATAAAGTCATTAAGCTGTTGGATATTTCTAAATATAGTATGAGGGTGTTGTTTGGTGAGAAATTTTGCTCTAATAAAAACAAAAATGCTGAGGCTTACTTATAGATATCTGAGTATAGTGTCATTTGTGATTTGGGTAAAATGTTTAAAAGCGTTCACTCTGAACAGCTTCAAAATTGCTGATATTTTTCCTTTTTCATACAAAGTCAATGTGTTGTATTTGCTTTTCACAATAGGAAATCTGAATTTCATTTTCAATATGTTGTTTATTAACTTATTTAATGAAGAGATGTATAGATATATTTTCTATCAAATAGCTTCAAATATATGATTTTCTTTTTCAAATTAATTTTTTTCTACTTTTTCTCCACTACTTTTTTGAATACAGTCTATAAAATATTTTACTAAACTTTGTAATCAGGAGCCTGATCTAAATTTCACCGTCACTCATCGGTGTGTTATAAGAAACAGGGCGGATTTATCCCACTTCATTTAACACATCATTTTAAATCACTTGCTGAATAAAAAAAACGTTTTCCCGAGCCATTTTTTTTTTAGCACAAAATCAGTAATGCCTAATTAATAATGAGTATCCACACATGGGTGTTTGTTGTAAAAATTTATTTTCCATTTGAGAATAGAGCATGGTCGTAAAATAATTAGAAATGCCAGTTTTAAATAAAACTCCTTAAAATGGGTTAAACAGACATAAAAAATAATAAAATATTAAAATAAGTAAAAATGAAACTTAAAGAAGACATTTGAAGGAACAAATGGGCTTGAAAAAGAAACTACTATAAATAAAACAACACATTGTGCGCTCACGACCAGTACATTTTTATTCTTATTTCAATAAAAAAATAACACAAACAACGAACAGAACAGACTACACAGAATTCGACACGAGCGACAAACTGACATTCTACAAATTAAGTGTAAACATTAAATGAGTGAACATACTCTTTCTCCAGTGTTTGACTTATTCTGAAATTACAACAGCCTCTTTTATGAAGCCACATGCCGTTTAGTGTTTTTTTTTTTTTTTCAAAAGAAAATCTGACGGCATTTAAAGAAGTCCGATGCTTCTTCACACGTGTTGATTGCGTTTGCTTATGATAAAAAAGCTCCATTGCAATGCAGACCTTACTGGGTGATATGTCATAAACTTCTTTTAAACGGAAAACTCACTGAGATAAAAAATAATTCCATTCTTTTAACAAAACAAACCCTCAACTGCAACTTTTTGTGAATAATAATGTTCAAGTATCAGAAGTACTTAGTCCTTTTTTTGTTTTGTAAAACCCCACCTGTGCTACCCCTAAAACATGAGGGTCACAAAGTAGATGAGGAGCAGTTTTACTATTTGGACTCCATTGTCCCTGTGAGTCTTTAAAACGGGGATAAGGGCAATGTGCCGCTCGCTGACCTTGTTGTCTCTTATTATATACAGTATTCTGAAATTACAACAGCATCTTTTTGCTTTTTTGAAACCACTTGCCTCTTATTGTTTTATTTTTTCTTTCCCAAAAAGACGGCATTTCAAGGCAAAAGTCCGATGCTTATGATAAAAAAGCTCCTTTGCAATGCAGACCTTTTACTGGGTGATATGTCATACACTTTTTTTGAAGAGAAAACTCACTGAGAATAAAAATAATTTCATTCTTTAACAAAAAATGTGAATAACAAATGTTCAAGTATCAGAAGTACTTTGTCCTTTTTTTGTAAAACCCCACCGGTGCTACCCCTAAAACATGAGGGTCTCAAAGTAGATTAGGTAGACTCTATTGCCCCTGTAAGTCTTTAAAACAGGGTTTAGGGCAATGTACAAGTCCTTGTCCCTTAGATGTGGGTAAGGGGCAGCGTGCCGTTGACCCCGGTGCCCGCGCTTTGGTAGTGCGGGTGCACGCTGTGTAGGCGGCTGCTCTGCAGTGTGTTGTGCTCGGCGCTGTCGCCTCCGGGCGGCAGGTACATGCTGATCATGTCCCTCAGGTCCCCGAGGCAGGCGCGCTGGGAGTGCGAGGTGATGGCCGGCGGCGGCGAGCTGGGCTCCGTCTTACACACCGAACCGAGGCCCACTGCGCCCGGGCTCTGTTGCGCGTACGAGACGCCGCTGTAGGTGGAGGCGGCGCTCATGTAAGTCTGCGCCGTGGACATCATGGGGTACTGCAGGCCGGCGGTCATGTCGTAGCGGTGCATCTGCTGCAGCGGCGGTGGGCTACTCATGCCGTGGTGCTGCGGGTAGGCCAGCTGCTCCTGCACCAGCGAGTACGCGCCATTCGTCCAGCCGTTAGCCACGTGTGCGTAACCGTCCATGCGCTGGTGGCCCACCGACACCGCACCCCCTGCACCCCCGCCGGGACCCAGCAGACCTCCCGGCAACGAGTACTTGTCTTTCTTCAGCAGGGTCTTGGTCTTGCGGCGCGGCCGGTATTTGTAATCCGGGTGCTCCTTCATGTGCATGGCGCGCAGGCGCTTCGCCTCGTCGATGAACGGCCGCTTCTCCGCGTCGGTCAGCAGCTTCCAGTCGGCGCCCAGGCGTTTACTGATCTCGGAGTTGTGCATTTTCGGGTTCTCCTGTGCCATTTTCCGGCGCTGGCCCCGAGACCACACCATAAAGGCGTTCATCGGGCGCTTCACCCGGTCCTGCTCACTCGCCCCGCCGCCCGTCTTCCCCACAGGCGTCGAGCCTCCGTTGGACTGCGGCGGCAGCGGGCTTTTCAGCTCGGTCTCCATCATGCTGTACATTTCAGCGACTTTCAGAAAACACCAGCCACGCTGGAAAAAAAGTTCTCAGCAAGCGCCAAACTAGGAGCCAAGCAAAACAATCACTGCCTTCTTTTGAAAAACCAACATTAAGTAAAATTCTAGGACGCCTATGATCAAAAAGGAAGAAATTGGAAAAGGCAGTCGAAGTGCAACAAATGCAAACTTTCTGTCGTTGAGACCGAAAGTTTTAATAGATGACCGAATGTAACGAGCGTCAGTGGCTCTCCTTTCTACAGCTCGGTGCGCTCTGCTCCGCTGGGACACAGAACTCTGTTAAGTTAGGCGCCAGGCTCAGCTGTTAATAGAGGCTCGGCCATGTGATTTGGATTGACAGCATAACAATGCCGCTCAGATCCGACCAATCAGAACGCGGGGCGCACTTCAGCAGCCAATCAGCGCACTGTCGTGCCTCCACTACTTTCTGCGTGCGCTTGGTTTAGTTTTCGAGATTTTGGGGAGTTCATTGCCTGGATTTAACGAACCGCCATGCCCCCACCACCATTATAAATATATATGCATAAATATGTATATAAGTTTGCCCACTGTCAAAGTCCACAATTTTAAGGGTAGTTTCATTTTAACAGTGAAAGAAAATCACATTGAATAAATTATGTATCTTAATTTGCATTTTGCAGAACGAAAAACATTTGATATCATACCAACCATTAAGAGTTCTGGCTCATACAGACTAGTTAAACTCGTTACGTGCATTAAAGACAGGTATCCACAGACTCCGTCAGACTCTAAACTCGCCAGCATGGGCAAGCCCGAAGAGCTTTCTAATGATCTTGGGGACAAGATCACAGACAACTGTTGGTATAAAAGTAATATTGAAAAAAACTGACAGCATGAGAATACCGCTCAGATCTGACCAATCAGAACGCGAGGCGCACTTCAGCGGCCAAACAGCGCCCTGCCGAGCCTCCACTTTTGGAGACTGGATATTTCACTCCCTTAATCAAACCGCAATATGAACCGATATGAACAGTCTAACTATAATTTTTTGTGATAGTAGAATATCAAAAAATCAATCAAATTGATTCCACAGACTCAGTCAATCAGACTCTGACCTCTCCAACATGGGCAAGACCAAAGAGATTTTCAAGGATGTCCGGGACCAGATCAGTACAGGTCTGGATAAACCAACTGTTCATGCAACAGTAAGAAAATGGAAGAAATACAAAATGACTGTCAATCACATCAGTCTGGGGCTCCACCCAAAATCTCACCTTGTGGTATATCCTTGACTATGAGGAGATAAGAGGTCAGGCTTCAGGGAAATTTCTTAATGATTTTAAGGCGTCTGGAACCATATAGTCACCAAGAAACCCAATGGTAACCCATTACACCGTAATGGATTAAACTCCTGCAGTGCTCGCAAGGTTCGGAAACTATGCTCAGAATACTAAAGATTATTATGTCGCCCACCCTCTGTACGATACAGATAAAAGGAGGTCATTCCTACCTATGGCCATTAAACTATGTAATAATATTATATTATAAGTATATACTCCTCAAATGTTCAATAACACAACTTACATGTGCAACATCTTAATTTATATATAAATTTGTTAAAAGTTTTTAAATTACTTTCAGTAGCTATCTTAACTCGTCTTTTTATTACACACAAATGGAGCGTCTGTGACAACTGCAAATTCACCCCAGGGATTAATAAAGTATTTAGATTCTGATATTCATAATGCATTATTAACACATTCATAAACTTTCATAAAGTATTCATAATGCTGGTCATAAACTTTTGTCCATAAATTTACATAACCAGACTCAATGAGTCATAAGAACATGTCATAATGCTTTATAATACAGTGACATAATGCATTATAAATTATATAAGTTTGTGTTTAAAAAGGGCTTTTACTGAAATTGACTTAGGTGCTCATAACTGTTTATAAGCTCTCTTTATTGGCACAAAGTAAAGTATTGTAAATAATTAACTATTTGAAAGAGACTGCATACAGACTAAATAAAGTGTATTCATCTTATTTTAAGTAAGAATGGCTAAACATCCAAAAAAAAATCAAAAGTTTATATAAGTTCATATTACAATGCATTATGTTACTGTGTTATAAAGTCTTATATCAAATTGTTATAACAATTTATGACTATAATTATGAACATCTATGTTCATTACAAAGTCTTATGACAAATGTTATACAGCTTCATGAATGTACTTATGATGCATTATGAATACCGGAATCATCGAAAATGTTACAAAAGTATATACTGTAATTATACCGCGAAAAATATAGACATATATTGGCCCACATTTTTAGAGCAACTTTTATATTATATGTGCATTTAGAGAAATGTCAAGACGCTTCCAACACATAAGTTGTAAGTGCTGTTTGCATTACAAAAACGTACCTACAGCTACAGCTTCTATTTAAAAAACATAATCTATAATTATAATAATTTCAATAAATGTGACTGTTACGCTAAAATAAAATAGGTTGTCCACAACACTTCACACTTGTCTTGCTAAAGCAGCTTTAGAATCCTTATAAACATTTTCGAAATTATACATTTGGGAGAGCTGTATAGTGTTTAGAGCACGAACTATAAGTGTGGAAACCGACAGTAGCCAACTTGCATTCCAGTAGCCTTGTAGAGCTGTTAAGTCCCAAATTAACAAGTGTGAAACAAACAACGGTCATTAATGCTGAAGAGCAGCCTCTGTAATCCCCGCGTCGTTTTTACAGGAATAATTATGAAATCGCGCCCTCTAGTGGAAGAACTGGAATTCAGACACTGGTAGGGTAATTATTATTTATCGTGTTTGGGAACTAATTAGAGTGAAAAAGTCATAGTTGTGTTCTCAGTGCATTTAGCACAGTTGTGAGCTTGTAACTTAACATACAAATCATTTATTAAAGCCTTGTGAGCGGGAATGCGCATCAGGGACCGGCTGGCTGCAGGGTGAGGTGAGCGCAGTGGGATTTGCGCTGCTTTCGCCTGGGGCAAACTTTACACCTGCAAATGATTACAAGCACCCATCGAGAGGGGCGTTGGTTACCACACGTCCCGCACTGCACGATTCACCCCGCTGAGTGTGAACGATTAAAGCGCTGAATATTCAGCCAGAGCTCTTAGCACCGCACACTAATGAGACAGTGGCTCCTCAAGAGTACTTAGTTTCATTAGCTTAAAAAAAACCCTACAAGCGACATCAACCGGTAACCCAGCTCAGGTAAACGAGTAAAGAAATCACTGTGATTAAAATTAAAAACACTTTTTAAAAATTATTTATGCCAAGCCGTTTTAATCTCAAGGCGGCTATGTCATTATTAAAATAATTCCCATGTAACCCACATATGCATACATTAATTGTTGTTTTAAAAGATAAGATTGGATTCTCGTCATAGAACATATAATATTCAATAACATAATATAAATATTTATTATTATATCTTGAATAACTGAAGCTTATACCCCATTATACTCGTTTACAAATAGATTAAATTCATTCTCATATATTTAAATATTATTGTAGTAGTTACAATGGTCTATATTATTTTAAAAGTTTAATAATGACATGTTTAATAATAATTCCGACCAAGTGTCAGTGTTAAAGGGTTTAATTGCCCAGCATTTTCTCAATAGCCCATAACGCCTTGATCATTTCAGTCCGTGAGTAAGATTTCATAACGAGCGTTGATCAGCAGTGATTTGCAGATTTGGGATGCGGCTGCAAGACAGTTGATCGAATCCGCGACCGCAGTTACCAAACGTCTAATTTGCGCGCGCAAGGATTTTAACCCGCTCATGTTCATCACCACACTGATTTCTCCAGGGTTCTTTAAAACACCTCCTCTTGTAATCTGCAAATGGAAATAGAGAAAACAGCGGGAGAAGGGAAACCGCGAGTTACCCGTGGGCTCGGTAATAAGGACTTGTGCCCAAATTTCCTAATTAACGGCGGATCCGCAGCAGAGGACCACCAGCAAAGCGCGCAATAAGGAACCCTTTCTCACCAAAGAACAATCTCTGTGTGGTTTTGTCGCGGTTCTTTAAAGAGTGCCCACAAAACAGATCTGAAAGTCTATTCATATAATTATGCTATACGTCCTGTTTAGACTTATTGTAAAAGTTTAAATAGACAACACCTCAGACAATTTGCCTTATTTTTATAATTGTTTTAAGATGTGTTTTATTTCATGTTGGTTTTATGTTTTATGTTTTATCCGTCATTTCAACAAAACACCCCGTTTTTAGATGTAAAAAAGACAATTTGCTCTACTCGGTAAATATTTATTTTATCTCCTTTCTGAATCAAGTCGTCCCTTTATTTCCCTAATTACAGCAGATATGATAATAAATTAGCTCAGCATCTCTGCCTAATTCTCGTCCATTATTCTTCTGTAATCCGTAAATGCCAATTCATTTGCTAATGAGATGGACAAATCGGTGAGTAGAATTAGTCCATTGCGTCCTCAACAGCCTCCTATGTGGGAGCTGGACTAAAATCCTACTAATTAAATTTATTGCATTTTGTAAAATAGTTGTTCGTCGACTTTTACGATAATTTGCGTCGTAAATATAATTAAACATAAGGGGTTTTCCATTTCCAGATATTTTCTGAAACAAAACAACGTAACACACTAAAACACTTACATGAAAGTGCTCATAAAGTCTTTAAACGACACTTTATACAGAATAATTATTATTACGACGTGTGTGCGTTACAGTAAACAAAAAAGTTAGCCAGTTAGTGATAGAAGCTCATAATGTCATGGTTTACACTGAAACTAAACAATTATTAAATGTTTGTTTAAAATTTGGAACCTCTAAATTATTACACAACATAAGTTTCTTTACTACATTTCTATCAACAATGTATGGTTTTAGAAAGTTTAATAAAAATTGTTTTAATGTACAAAGGATCAGAACCATTTTTTGGATTCATCTTCCAAAATTGTAATAGCTGAGAAAATATGTAAGATGAAAGCTAAAAATGAAAGCTATAAAGTTATGTTCGAAAACAAAATAGCAATATGAACAATCAATGATGAAGTCACTGTTAATAAAACATGAGGGTTATTATTATTATTATTATTATTATTATTATTATTATTATTATTATTATTATCATTATTATTAATAATAATACTATAAAATCAGCCAAAGAATTGTCACAGCTTT
>JAOUQT010048793.1:0-10869 GCA_025769995.1 Xyliphius kryptos
TTCAAATACATTTTTAAGAACTAAAAAAAACCTGCATAAGTTCTGTCTCTTTTTTCTATCATTTATAAGAATCAAACTTTTTTTGCTCTTTGTGGAAATGTTTTTTTCTCTGCCCTTAAGAATTTTGTAGTCATTTTAATGCTTTTGAATAGATTAGTTCTATAGGTGAGTAGGTTGGTAGATTGCTTTATTTTTAAAATTGTTTTCAAAGTAAAGATGCAAACTACATTAATACCAGGATCACCCATTTCTACTGAAGTTGTGATGCATCAAGATTTTTTTCGTTTATGTAAGAAAACTTTTGATTTGCACCTATTTCCCAAGACTGATGTGCAGTATGTTTTAGCCTTAGTTTTTAGACATAATATATACAGACCCATTACATTATAAAACGGCACATTCAAGTTCCCGTTGTGCATTGATCATTTTGAACTGTATTTTGGTTTTGGAATTTTCAAAAATTACAAAACTGAATGGTTTTAAGCCAAATATAATTGTAATATTTAATGTTTGCATTTAGATCCTACTGAGCTGAAGCCCCTGACACATTAGGTTACTAATAATTAGCTGATACAACATCACTATGTAAAGTGTGCCTCACAAAAATGCACAATAAAAATCTGCATTCATATTCAGCAAACCAAATGAAAATATGTATTATGACAAGGTCCTGGGACCCCGCATACAGACTATACAGTTTATCTTAAAGTATTGTTATTTAGATTGGTCTTTAGATCGACAGTACTGGAGAACCCAGACAAAAGCTTGATTTTAATGGTCCCTAAATCATCTTGAATGAATCTAGTTCTGAATCATCCCACTGCAACATCCAACCACAACCCAGCTGTCTCTTCCTGCCCATATAGTTAATTTAGAGTCTTTCACAAATCTCCAACCATAATCCTTGAATCAAAGGGCTTCCTTAACTATTGCTCTTATTGTGCATTTGTGAAAGTGCACTTACTTCGCATTCCAGAAATGTTTATCACAGCAGTAATTGTTATTATTGCCAGTAAATCCCCCCCTCCCCCAACATAAGAGACCTATAACAATCATCTTACAAACAAAACTGGTCAACAAACATTTTACAATATTTTGTGGATTTTTTTCCTGCCCTGTGTAAATCATCATATGCTGTGACATGTAAATGTTTGAGAAATGACAAATAAAAGACTTATCTTTTCCATAAAATTGTAACAGCCTTTAAGCACAGAACATACAAATGTAAAAGACCTTTTGCAATTTAATCTGAATTATGTTTTGAACAATGACCACTTAGAGAAAATGCAATAGTACATAAATATCCAAATTAGCATGTTCTCATTTGGTATATGCTCGCATAGCTTTACATAAATTATTGTCGTTTAAAAAGCACATGAAAGTATCCAAAATATTCTGCAGCCCTATCAGAACAGGGCTTTCTATCAACCTGCTGACTGAGAATGGACACTGACATGGCTGCAACGTTCCCTAACTGCTTTTTATGATCTCTATACCTTTTTTGATATAATAGTGTTCAAATAAAAACTTCAACAACATTACTATAATAATAACTGATTCATTGCATAGCATGCGAATATTGATGCAAGTTTCTTTTTGGCATTTAGAGAATTTAATACTGCAATTAATTTACATATAGAAGCATCAGAGGGTGTCAAACCCTGAATGTTAAGAAGGTACTTAGATGATATGAAAAGCGTAGTGGTCACTCACCATCAGTGATTTGGGGTTTGTGAGAGTTCTGAGCCACCAGACTCTTTAGCTGATTGTAAAGGGGACCAGTCTCCAATGCTGAGCTCTCCAGCCATGTCAACATTTGCATGATCACCTTAAAGAATAGTGAGCCAAATGCCACGTCCTGATGTGCCAGTCGCTTAGGGGACATAAAAATACAAACACAAGCTGAAGAATGTGCTGACAACGTTAACGACTGCAGCTAGTTTTAAGCCTAAGGGCAAAAGTTTTTATACCTGGTAACAATGTAGTTGGCGCAAGAGGGGGCATGAGAGCATGTGGCTATGATGCATAGCCATGACAACCTGTCCAGCATGGGCAGAGCCAAGTAGGGCTGCCAGAGCTTGTAAAAGTCGTGCAGCAGTACCCCCCTGTTGGCTCGTACCCTGTCGAGCCTTTAATACTTCCTGTGCCACTACCTGCTGCAATGCCAGTGCCAGTGGGCGGGAAGGAGGGACAGGCCAGCGTGGGTCCACCTTTAGAGGAAACACCTGTACAAAAAACAAAACCTGATTCAAGAGGTTGATCTATGCACAAAGTATACAAGTATTAAATTGCTGCATTTCACTCTCTAAATGTTAAGCGAGTGATAAAGCAATAAGGCATTAAGGGCGTGCATTATTGTGACTAAATCACAGGGAAAATATTTTAGGCATGACGCAAAGTGAAGTGCCATTACCCCTCTTTCGCTTCATTTATTCACAATAATGCTCAACATTGAGTGCCTTACTGTTGAAATGGTTACAAATACACTATAATAAGTAAAAAAAAATGCCAGTCCATCATTACGTTAGGAAATAAAGGTCAATCACTTAAAAATTCAAGAACCTTGAAAGTATCCTCAAGTGCAGTCACAAAGACCAAAGGCTCTCATCGGAACAGCCCGAAGAAAGGAAGACCAAGAATTACCTCTGAAGGCATTTCTTGGGGGATGTAGTCTTTCCTGCCTGTCTTGAGTCTTCCCTGAGGTCTCCTACCAGTTGGACTTGCCTGCAACAGGCGCTTTGGTAAGGTACCCGAACTACATCACTGGCTCCTTTCTATGTGCGAGAGTAGCAGCTCTACTCCGAGACGCTCCCGGATGACCGGGTATCTAAGGAAGACCCCAGACACCCTGTGGAGGAAACCCATTTCGGCTGCTTGTTTTCGCATACTCGTTCATTGGTCATTACCAAAAGCTCAAGACTATAGGTGAGGTTAGGAAAGTAGACCGATTCGTAAATCGAGAGCATCGCCTCGTGGCTTAGCTTCTTTACCACAACAGACCGGTATAGAGTACACACCATTCTGATCCTACGCCAATCCACCTTTCAAGTTCCCACTCCATCTTACCATCACTTGTGAACAAGACCCCGAGATACTTAAACTCCTCCACTTTAAAAAAGAGCTCATCCCTGAACAAGAGAAGACTCTCCACCCTTTTCCGACTTTACCTATATTAAATTATTTAGTGTTTATCAGCTATTAAAAGGTACTGTCTGTACAATGTGTTTTACCTGTAGCAGGACACTGGTGAGGTCATCTTCAGGGTTGATACTGGGCATCTGACTCAAAGCTCTTATCTTCACCGAGCTGTGCGGAGTTTCCACTGAGACTTTCACTCTGCTCACCTCTGCATTGTCTACAATGAAAAAGCCTTGTAAATACTAAAGCTACAACTAAAAACTGAACTAGTAAGTGGTTCTGATGTAAACGGAGGGTAGTGACCTCTACGTGGGGGAAGTGAAGCACTGAGTAGACTGTGAAATGTGTGGCCACCTGTAGCTCCTCTCTCATGCTGTACCTCCACCAGATGAGCCATGTAGTCTATTAAAAAACAAAACCAGACATGCAAGCTTTTTTTACCAGAAGTCTACACAAAGAACATATCTGAAAAAATATATACAAAGCAGTTTAACATCTTAAATCAGACCTTCAAACACAATCAAAATTTAAGCCTAATTCAGCAGTTCATCTATTAGTTGTGCTTTTAAAGCAGCACATATAAGGATTAAGGCAAAAGGAAGATTTTGTGGCATAAGAAATGCAGGCAGCAGAGTCTAAATGAAAAATAAATAACTGTATATTATAAGAAAGGTATGTTGGGCGGCTCGTACTTTTGTCCATGATGTTCTGTTCGAGTGTCTGTGGGTCGTGGGATACGGCCTGGTCTAAGTATTGCAGCAGTTTGCTCATGCTAGACACAGGAATGCCAAATGACTGCACAAACAGCAGCAGCTGTTGTGGTTCCAGATCCTGTAATGCTAAACAAAAAAAAGAGTGAAAAAAGCTTTTATTATAAAGTTTGGAGAAAAGTGAACACATTTAGTTATTTAACTGTTTAATAAATTAAGCCCTCACCTGCATCCACCAGTCGAGAGACCTCTGATCTAATCATCCTCAATTTTAGCCAGTCAGGTAACAGTAAAGCCTCCTCAGACGTGTCCACCAGGAAAGCAGTAGGAAGAGGTTTTTTATCAGGAAACCATATTTCCAGCAGAGTAAAAAAGTCACTTTCACCTTATGAAAATAATATATGAACACAATTTTTTTTTTTTTAATACAATGATATTTATTTTTTTTATTAAGTTATTTATATATGGCTATTAAGAATTGTATATTGTCTAAAAGCAGGAATACAATGTATTAAGCCTGAATAATAAATATAATGATAAAAAGAAAGAAACATTATAAGTAACAACTCACTTAAGTGGCCAGAGAGTGTTAGTAAACCGATTTAAATCCTGTATCACTTTAACAGTACAATAAACTGTAATCACATTTTTTTAAGTGTTCTAAATTAAATTTATATAAATAAAAGATGAGACAGACCTTTTGGTGGTCCCATTGTGAGCAAAATGACCATGGCATGAACCACAAGAATGTGCATGGTAGCCGTTTCCCCAGTAGTCCAGCGCAGAAACACCTGGTCCTGAGACTCAGACTGTTAAAATAAACAACACAAATATTAAATGGAATGTGTCCCATTTACTATTTGGCAACTTTGGTCAAATTTGCTTGTTTACATGCTACTTAAAAAAAAGTCACTACAGGGACAATGTACACACACTTTTGGGCATTTTAATGCACAATTATTTACTGAATTTAACAGTGGGGGGCAGCATATAAGTTACAATACTTCAGATTTTATGTTTGTTTAAGGTAAAAATGGCAAAATTCCTAAAACAAGTTTTAAAACATTTACCAATCTGAAAATGTAATTGCACTCTTAGTGACTCAGTTAACCACTGGATCAAATGTAATTATTAAGGGTTAAAGTACACTTGCAAATTCCAAGTCTGATTACTGCCAGCCCTCTAAAATCCAGCCATCACTAAACTACAACCTTCCCATCAAAGCAAAGCTTCGTAAAAACAGTGGTAAACCGTCCCACTGGCTGTCCGAGGAAAATTACACTAAAAGCACAGTAAACAACCATCAGAAAAGTATCAAAAGAACATCTAACAATCCGCAGACCTGTCACAGATCAGTGCTTCAATCATTAGAAAGACACTGGTGAAAATTGTTATCCATTAATTTTCAATAATCATTTTTTAAGGTTCAGTAAAAAACGATAATTGAAAAACACAGACTAGGGTTTGTTTAACATCTGCCAAAAAAAACCTGGCAAAAATGTTTAATACAAAGTAGGCATCAAGCAGCAGGTAAAAATCTTAAATGTAACATTTGGAAGCTATTTTAAAGTAATAAACAACACAAACAACAATGAAAAATTCCATGATTTAAGTTGATCTGAACCAAGCTGGGGGAAAAATGGCAGAAGGCAGAGAATTAACTGTAAGCAAAACTCAAGATAGGATTATCTGAAAGACATTGGTCCCATTACATCTGAAGTAAAGCTTACATAACCTTTCACACGACAGTGTAGGGTGGAGGTGGTATTGGGTTTGTGAAATGCTTTGCGGACCGTATAAACTCAGTTTTCTACTTGTAAGTCTAGTCAACAGTTCATGAGCAGCTCAAGCACCAGTACATTACATTTCAAATTCATATCTATATGACTGGAAAATGAAGTCCTGACCTAAATGCCACATAAATTCTGAGGCATAACCTGGAAAAGTTGTATTAAGGAAAGTGTAAGGTGCATCGGGATTTCTCCACAGAGATTGATCTCCTCTTACTGAAAGTGTTTTAATAGCCGTTATTGCTGCTAAAGTGGCAAAATCAGTGCTTTTACTGAAGTGTCCATCAGTGAATCAAAAGATTATTTGCATAGTGTGTACAGTGCTCACCCCATCTTTAAAATGATGCTCAATGAATAACAATATTGAAAAACAGAAACCAGAAAAATGTCATTGTCCTCAGCATAATGCAATAAACTCAGATAACAAATATGTACAATTATGAATATGAGTAAAAATGCATTGTACTAACCCAGCTGTAAAGATCCTCCCCCTCTTTGGTCTTTCTCATGCGACGGATGTAGATGGAAAAGATGGAGATGAGGGCAATCAGTACAGCATCAGCCTCTGGCCTGTAGGAGTGCTTTGAGAAGAGACTGTTCATAATGGTGGAGCGCTCCACAATCAGCCGTGCCACATCCTGAAACACACACACACACACACACACACACACACACACGTGAAAGGATGTTAACACACGATAAATCTTTTAAGGTGATACTTCTCAAAATAAAAACTCTAGCAGGGTCAGGGTCATTACCAGTGCCAGTTCATTGTGCAGGCCTTGGTCTTCAACTGGAGCATGCTGGGAGAGATATATTAGATATGCACTAATGGTCTGAGGTTCAGTCTCCATGTGAATAGCCTTTCGGGAGGGGAGGAGAAACAAAAACAAAACGTCAGTAATCCTACAGATTTGTGACTCTAAAACAAAAATGCAACTGGATAAAGTCTGTACTTTTTCAATGCTATGTATTCTTAAACAAGATTGTATAGCTACAAAAAAGGTTCTGCTGCTGCTCATTTATGAATACACAACTAGAATAGAATTAGAATATCTAACACAAAATATTCAGTTTGTTTGGTGCCATGTTAGCATGGTTTTAAATTAATGAAAGAAAAATGCAGACATAACATTTGGTAAAAATATAAACTACAATAAAAAAGTAAAACGACTACCAAAGATGGACCAAATATTTGCATATGCAAAGATTTGCAAAATACTATAACTTAAGTAAAAGTATTTCAGTAAATATATTTAGTACAATTTTATAGTTTTTTAGCGATTAGTATTATTATTTATATGTTGACACAAGAAATGCTAAAATTATACTATAAAATATGAAAGTTTTTACTTAAAAAAGTTTTGCTACTCTGGTCTGCAGTGTTGCCAGACAGAGGTTTATCAAAAGAATGTTTGGAGCCATCTAGTGGTATGATTTTATAGAGCTAAACTAAAAAGCTTTTGTTCAACAGCAGACTACAATTTAGGTAAGAATACACCGGACGTTAGTAACTACGTTTAAATTAAATGGGAAGACTACCTGTTGCAGGGCGCTGGCTGTCATACCCCTCACACTGTCGAACAGTGGCAGTTTGGGAAGATCCTGCAGGAGCCACTGGTAAGTTGGAAGTAACTCTGCATCCCTGGAGTCCTCCTCCATTATCTGGTCTTTTTCCTCCCTGTCCCTTATACCTGCTTCTGAGAGGACCAGGGACAAACCCTACAACATAATGACAGCATAAATGAAGGAATTCAACTTGGGTCCACATTTGAATTGGGTAACAAAATAATCAAAACCGCTAATCAATCAACACTGTGCAAATTAGCAGCTGAAAGCTGAAATAAAATAAGAAAGTCAGAGTAAAGTGATTTTATTATGGTTTTTTTTTTTGGTCACTGAGGGTGACCGTTACACGTCCGTAACCAAAAAGATTATATCGTATAGCTGTTTTGTAGTCTCTTATTTTACTACAATAACAGAATAATCGATCATCTACATAAACCGATAGGAAAACGGGGCCTAGGTTAAAAATGTCAATGTTCACATATGACACAAGCCATCAGTGGTCATTTGGTTATATTATAGACAAAAGTTTTTCTTAGTGCAACAAACAAATGCACAACCTATGAAGCAACTTAACTTTGTGGTAAGTAGTTTCTAGTACTTGCTTTTGAAGATTAGTGATTAAGGTGCTATCAACTTAAAGGTTAGGAGTTCAAAATCCCAAATTCAATGAAGTTACCATCAAGTTTAGCATCTGCTAAATGACCAACATCCAAGTAAATTAGCATATTGTGTGAAACTCACTAGTTACATGACTCTTCTTTTTTACAAATTTTATGTCAGCAATAAATGCCTGTGATTTTTGGTTTTAGCATGAACTCTACAAAATACCTTCATCGCTAGAACTCTGGATGCCACTTGAGAGGAGCTGAGCCGACGCAGGAAGTAGTCTAGCACCTCACATGTGGTATGTTCATCTGCTTTGGGACCCAACAGAAGTTCCTGCAATCGGCCCAGGAGCTGTCTCTGCTTCTGCTGCCTCTAAAGTGAGATGAAGAGAAAGTTGAAAAATATTACGAGACATTATAGTCTAATGACCATCAGCTTCTCCTTTGAGGTGCCATAGTATAGATTATATATTAATATTATATATATTATATATATAACAAAGATTAGACTTTGAAAGATGTCTCTAAATCAGTGTCCTCTCACAGCTGATCGTCATCCTATCGATTGTAAACACCAGCCTTTTCATTAACATCTGCAAATCCTAAAAATCCCTAATTATTGCTTTTTAAATCCATTTAAAAACACGAACCTGTCTCTTCTTTGCTTTCTGCTCTTTGCTCTCTCCTTCCTCCTCATCGTCAGCAGGCGCATTATCATCAGCTGCATCATGGAGAAGGAATTCACACAGGCACTGAACAGGCAGAACATCCAGGGACCCTTCACTGGACTGTACCAGATCAGCTAGCCACGGCATTGATTGGGAAGAGGCCTAGAAAACCAGATTGTTTCTAACTAACAGCCCAAAAACTATCCAATACATTGTGCAGGGTTACCAAATAAAACATCATTGCAAAATCAAATTGCGAGGAAGCTGATTGGTCTACTGTAGCATGAAAACTGACCTGTCTCTGAATAATGTTGAGCAGGAAGTCAGGGTTGCGGCTGCGACACAGCAGGTGACCCAGACGCAATGACTGGTTCAGGCTCTTCAACTGCTCTTGGATGTGTGATGGTGGTCTGCGTGGTGGACCCCTGTTATAAAAACATTAGATGGAAAAAGTCCAAATGTAACAAGCGGCTTTTTACTGAGCAGACTAAAAATCTGCATCTATCATTTAGACTCTAGTGTCATGGGGGTGCTAGACTCCTACTTAGGCTCCAGGCTGGTAAGCTGTGAAAGCAGCAGGCTGTTGCTCTCCGTGATGGTTTGCTTGGTGGATGCAGCTGCCAGGTGGCTTTCAAAGGCAAGGATCTCCTGTCTCTCCTTCTGGGAACTTTGCAGCTCCCTGCTGATCATTTCTGTCTTAGTCTCTTCATCAGCCACCGTGCATGGTGGGTATGAATAATTGCTGTGTTCAAATGAAGAGTAATTTAACTTGTCAAAATACAATCCACAGTTATGTACAATACCCTAAATATAGTGTTTAAGCAAATCTCAGCAAAAAAAAAAAAAATGTGTTTCATTAGAATAAGCACATAATTATGTTACAAGCATTGATATTTCATTTCAATTAAATAAACAACACACTTCAAAAAAAGAAATTTACTGTCATTTGTCATTTTAAAATAAGACAACATGCTTTCTTACTTGGTCATGACCATCTCCATTAGCATTTTTAAAGTGGGGTAGCCATCCCAAGCTGCCAGGCCTGAAATAAGCAAACAGAAATGCTTTTACATGGTTACGAGATAATAAAATTGAAAAACCTTGAAGGCCTTACCAATTTTTTGTGGGTTGAACGCAGCCACAACGAGTAGCAGGAGCCAAGCCTTCCAGTAGAGGGTGGATATGGCCAGATTTGGAGGATGGTAACTATGACAACACACGTGATCTGTACTCGTTTACCAAGTCAACCTTTGTTACTTACACTAATAAAAGTGATTCAGATTCATTCATTTATTATTTTTCACATAATCCTCTACTAGGGTTGCAGTGTGGTTCCCCATGCCCATCCACTGAATAACAGCTCGGGCGCTGGCCAAATACATCCAAGACAGGGCGCCAATCTATCGCTGGACACACACACACACGGCCACACACTATGCTGGGAAATTTGGAGCTTTCAATTTACCTTGACTCAATGTTTTTGGACTGTGGGAGGAAACCGAAGAACCCATAGGAAACCCATGCGGACAGGGGGAGAACATGGAAACTAAACCCAGATTTGAATTTGAACCGTGATTCCCAGCGCTAACCACTAAACCAAATGAAACAGAACTACTATACTATACTTTAACTATAATTTACCAAACTACAGCTTAGAAAATATGTGTCAAAACCCACTAATTATGGAAAAGACATAAGTCGGTAATAATCGGCCGAATTGAAATGAATTATAATAAACAATAATGAAAAAAATAAAATCAGACTGTCAGACCTAGTCCAGGTACCCGGAAAAACTAAGACATTTTTTTATGCGTTTGGGCCGAGTATCTACATAAAAACGTAGGTTTACATCACCAAAAACAATTATTTATGAAAACTCTGGGCAAAGTGAAGATTTTGGAAAACTCAACAGATAATGCATCGATGACATCACACATGCGACTGTTATTGATTTTGCGTGTAAAGAAAATGGTACTGGAGATGTGCTGATTCTCATGTTAATTCAGACGATTTTTGTTTGTTTCTTTTTACAAACCAAATTGTTACCAAGTATTGAGGGGCACAAAAAAAAGGAAAACTTGGAGTTAGGGTGTTTTTGAGGGATGCTGATTGGCTGACAGATTTTAGCTATATGTTACACTGACATCTATGCGCTTTGGCATATTTGTGTGGGTTCATGGGGATAAAAACTTTTTAATACAAGCCCATTTGTATGCTATTTATTCATTCTTTATCTTCCGCTTATTCCTGTACGAGAGTTATTTTAGAAAAAAATATATATATATATATAAAAGAAATATTTCTTTTAAAAAAACAATTGGCATAGCCTAATGTAGAAAGACAAATACTGAATGAATTGTACTTCGAATGATTAAGTTTAGAACTGAAC
>JAOUQT010048820.1:0-10869 GCA_025769995.1 Xyliphius kryptos
GCTTTGCGGGTGCAGCGTGTGGTGTAAATGTCCGTGATGGAGGGGAGAGACACACCAATGATCTTCTGAGCTGTCTTTACTATCCGCTGGAGGGACTTACGGTCTGATACAGTGCATTTCCCAAACCAGACAGTGATGGCACTGCTCAGGATGCTCTCTATGACTCCTCTGCGACTGCCCATTCACTGTATTATTATTGTTATATATTATTGTCAATTATAGAATTATGTATTAGATGTTTATGTTATGTCTCACCCAAATGAGGATGGGTTCCCTTATGAGTCTGGTTCCACTCAAGGTTTCTTTCTTACTGCCTCAGGGAGTTTTTCCATACCACCGTTACTCATCTAGAATAAAGTTTTTTCTGTATATTTTTATTACAACCCCAATAAAAAAAAATACTATGCTGTGTAAAATGTAAATAAAACCTAAAATTAATGATTTGCAATTTAATCCCAATATTTAAAACCCATATTAAATCCACAATAGAACGCAGAGCACGTATCAGATGTTGAATGTAAGATCTTTTTATAAAAACAAATATTACCTCGTTTTTAATCATCCTTACTTTTTTGGAAAATTTTTACTTTATTATTGTATTTATTACAATAATAATTAAACTTTAGGCAGGGGCGACCTGGGAATTTCTATGTGGCGTTTGGACAGATTTTCTCCAGGTACCTTGCTTTCCTCCCACATTCCAAAGACATGCATGCCATGTAAATGGTGTCTTTATAGTGGCCCTTGTGTTAATCTGTGTGTATGCACCATACAATGGATTGACGCCCTGTTTGGGGTTGTTCCTGCCCTTGTGCCCAAAGTTTCTGGGTGGGCACCGGCTGGCAACCCTTTCACCCCTTGTGGATTAAGCAGAAGAAAATGAACCTAAATCAAATTTACAGTTTCACATCACATGAACAATTGTACACAGCATCTCCTCATCTTTTAATAATCGGTAAAAATCTGAGACATGAGGAGACCATTTGCTGGATTTTTGGAAAAGGAATGTTTTACCATTCCTTTATGATCTAGGATTCTAGCTACATTTTTTGTTTTTAAATAATGACGTGCCGTATGTTTTCTGTTGGTGAATGTTCTGGGCTGCAGTTTATTCATATTTAGGATATAATTATTAACTCAATGTAATGTAATTTTTAATATAATAATATAATATATATAAGAAAATAAATTCTTTAAATACAGATTGATACTTTCATAAATACAATATTTGGCTGAAAGTGCTCCTTTCTCCACAGTATGCATAGAGGAAAGAAAGCAAAAAAAAGGTGTTCTATGACCCCCTGTGAAGGTTTTAAGTGTATCCGTGATGAAAGTCTTGCAAGCAGTGAAATGAACAATATCTGCTGATCATGTGAGGGGAAAACAATGAATGATGCAATACATGAGTACACAATCACATTGTGATGAAAGCCTCTCCACAGTCTGTGCACAATCTGCAGAACAATTCCTGCTTTCTACCCACATTTCTCAAGATATTCTCTTCTCCATAATTTACACTTCATCCTCCTCTTCCATTTTTCTGCACAGACAAGCATGCAAATCATTTGAAATAGAAGTCTGCCTATGATTTATGAAATTGACCATTGTGCATTTTTGTAAGATAATGCATTTTCAGTACTGATGTTTTACTGTGTTTTCTTATAAATTAACAATTTGGGCATCTATTATATACTTAAAATAGGCAATGTTGCCCAGAAAATCTGGGTAGACAATGCTGTTGGAAAAAAGTGCCTTAGTAACTGTGAATAGAATCTTTAGATGACACTGCAATGGCTGTCAAGTTATTTGGATGATCACTAAGTCTCTTAACCTTAATGTTCCAGTGAGCATGTGTGTGTGTAGTTATCCATCATAAAAGCATATGCTGGTTATGACATACTTTTTTTAGTGCTATGACATTTTATCAAAAATGAATTATAAGGTAATTTGCAGTTAGGTTGCAAAGTATATATAAGTAGGAAGTTGTAGGCTTGTGGTTAGGAAGTCCACCTTGCAGTTGGTGGTCCCTTTTCCTGGTACTGCTTATTCATGAACATAACCCTTGTTTTCTCCCTGGGAGCTGTGGAGGCAGCTCGCTGTTCTAGGCGTGTGTGCTCACTTCAGATGTGTAGGAGGACCAATTCTGCTGTGTGCAAGCAAAGTGAAAAAAGATTACTTTCACTTTTCACTCATTAAAATCAGTTATCAAATTGTTATTTTTTAAATGTCTTCAAAGCAGGTTAATATGATTTTCAAATAATAATCTCTTTAAATCCCCTTTATAAGGTTGATTTGTAACCTAAGAAAACTGTAATTATAATAGATAAGCTGTTCATGAAATTATTCTTGAGATGTAAACTTAAAGGCAAAAAACTTGCACATTGCAAATGCAATATTATAGTCAGATATTGGAGTGCTGTTATTGTTGAGTCTATGTCGTAGGGCTTTTATATGCCATGTATTTTACCATATTTAAAGAAGTTCATGCAGTATGTCAATATTTATATACTACATTTTGAAACCGAAAGTAAATGTTACAGAGAAAATGGACAAATTCAATATTGTCTATAAATCCACATTTTTTGTAACAGATCAGTTTTCACACTAACAGCATAATAAAGGCTAAAAAAAGTCAATACCCAATTCTTTAACCTATAGTACTGCTTTAAATTTACAAAAAGAATAAATTGAAATGATTAGTATTAAGGCTGTTGACTTTTGCATTTAAAAGAGTGATATTATTTTACTTTTAAAATATTTTTAGCTTTTCTGTTGTAAAAAGAAAAACGAAATTGAACACTGACTCACGGCAGTAATTAAAGGTAAAATGCAGAACTGGCTAGAACATTGTGACTATTTTTCTCTTAAATGCAAGGTCAAACTAAATGAGGGATATTCACAAACACGATTATTTTGAGCCTTACAAAAAGAATGGGCTAAGCGTGCATTCACGGACAGTCATTATTGAAAGACTGCAAGTTGAAAGAAATACTGCATGAACAGGATCAAAATGAATGTCAAATGCTCTCTTTTCTGGATACTATGTAAAAAGATGTGAATTGGCCATTGACTAAAATTGTCCTTTAATTTTGACATGTGAGGGGCTAGCTGAGCTTTAGTTTGGTCATGTGTTGCTCACTGCCTTTACTGCCTCACAATTGTGGACTAGTTAGCTATTTATTTTTTAAGACTATTTTTGTGTGTCTACAACAAGCTACAACTGATGAAAGCCTTGGTCTGGCTAGTAGCCAGATATTGATGTGAAGCCTGAGTGTATGTACTAGACTGGCCTGCCTGCAGTCCAGAACTGTCTCCAATTGAAAATGTGTGGCACATTATAAAGTGCAAAATATGACAACTGTCATAAGGGAAAGAATTTCACCTACAAAGCTTCAACAATTAGTGTCCTTAGTTTGCAAATGCTTATTGTGTGTTGTTAAAAGAAAAGGTGATATAACACAGTGGTAAGCATGTCCCTGTCCCAACTATTTTGAACCATGTTGCAGGGATCAAATTCAAAATGAATTATTATTTGCAATAAACAATCAAGTTTATCCATTTGAACATGACATATCTTGTATATGTAGTCTATTCAGTTGAATATGGGTTTAAAAGTATTTTCAAATCATCGTATTCTGTTTTTATTTATGTTTTATACAGCATTCAACTTCACTGGAATTGGAGTTGTACTATACAGAGAAATTAAATAAGTCCTGAAGTTAGTGGAAGGCTCTGGCCCATATAACCCCTACAGATTTGAGATGCTTATTACTCAGTAGCTGTAGATCAAAGTATAAGCATTTGCTAATTTCTTCTCAATGTTAAGTCTCTTAATGACAATGATGACCGGTTGTTGATACACATTTGTAACATTTTTTGTTGTCCCATAACCAATCAAAGGGAATGTGGCCAGTGGTATCTCAGTGGTTAAGAGATTTGGCTTCTGACCCAATGGCCATAAGTTCAAATCCTACCGACATTAAGCTGCCTCATTGAACAATGCCCTTAACCCTCTGCTGCTCAGTTTTATTAATGATATCATTTTAAGTCGCTCTGTATAATAGCATCTGCCAAATGCTATGAATGTAAATGAATGGACATGCAAATATGTGTGTACTAAAGTGCATATCAGAAAAGGCTACCAGCTTCATTTCTGATTTGTTTCATTCACCCATACTTCCCTTTTCTTCACTACTTTGTTCATAACTAATTTGTTATGAGTAATAGGGCATTGTTGCTCATGTGTGCAAAAGCACCAATAAAGGAATTTTTAGATCAAGCACACACAGATCCATACACACATAGTTTGGATTCTGTATAGTTAGTATAATAAACTGAAAGCCTAGTATTTGTGTATGTCCATGTCTGCTTTCATTACATTTAATTGTATTGTCTTTCCAAGAGAGATGCTCCTGTATCACAAATAAAGCTGTCTTATATTTGTTAAAAGTATCATTACCACTTTATAAAAAGTTACCTAATAAATACAGTTAAAATGTGTGTATCAGGGAATTATTTATTTCAAGCCGATTGAAGTCTATTTTTGTACTGAAACAGTACACAATACTACCTTAAATGTAACCAGCTGTATTTTTCTTTTGCATAAATTATTACCTTGTACTTATTGCTTTGGTCATGCCAGATGAAAAAAATCATAATCATTCATCTCTATTCAGTATCTATCATTATCATGGCCATGGTTGTAGTGGCCTTGAATGTGAGTGTTATATAAGAAAACACCCATTATAGGACACTCTGACCGAAATACTTACATGTTTACACCCATATTCACAGTTAGGGTCAAATTAGCATATTCAAAATTAATTGCGTGATCTTTCATAATACTCATAAAGCATTTTTTACTAGGCATTAGTATTGTCCCCTAACAGGACACCAATCTATTGCATAATATCATACATTCCATTCACACAGTATTATACGATACATCTTGTGGAACTGCCACTCAATCTAATAGCACGGGAGGTAAGATGCTCTAGAGAACTCCACACAGATACCATATTAACATTTGCAATAATATTATGAACTCAGTGTTGAACTATATAAACTGTAGCTGTAAATTTACATTTTTATTTGTTTTATTTTTTTTATTTTATTGATTTTATTTAATGTACGTCACAGTGTGAACTGGATTATCACAGGGAAGACTGTAAGCATCAGGAGACAGAGCATTCAAAGTTGAATACCTCTTAAAACTTCATTGGACCGCCCGTGGGACAAAAACAATAATAGACTGTAGTCTAAAGTATATACAGTGGTACCGTGCAATATGAGTTTAATTTGTTCCAGAGCCGAGCTTGTAAGTATGGCACCTCGTATCTCTAACAAATTTTCCCAGTTTTAATTAAGAAAAAAAAGATACACAGATAAAACAAACAAATTGAAAAAATGCATTAAAAAAGTAAAAAATTGTATAAAATCTGGTACTATAATCTTACCTTTGTGACAGATGAGCATGGCTAATGGAGAGCAGCTGAGGAGAGAGGGAGGAAAGGATACTGGCACGGTACAAAGCGTAGATACAAAACCACAATTGAATTGGACTTTAAATGAATTCACAATATTACCAAAAATAAAAAAATCTTAACTTTAAACTTAGCCTACGCTTAACATTATGAAGGTATGATACAATTTACACTAATCATCCGTTTTGCCTTTTTAGCCGCACTTTGGACAATTTCACTTGCAGCCCTTTTATACATAAACCTATCCATCAACGGTTGTTTTTGCCTGCCTTCTAATATGGTCTGAATGTGAGACAAGAAAAATTCATTAAAAATGCTGAAGCACAACCCGTTGCAATTTTTTTTATATTTATTTTTTAATGAAACCCAAAAACTCTTTCCATATTGTTAGAGTTTCTTTAATTTTACTTGTGGTAATTTTACTTGTATTTCCTTCAGTTTTACCTCCTCACAAACATTGCTCTGTCACTTGCATCATCTGCAGCGCCTTTCAACTCCTTATTTGAGACTTTCTTGTTATGTTTCCGACAAGCTCATTGACATCACCCTCGTCTACCACCGAACCTATCGACTTGCCGAGGGACACAATCTCCTCCAATGTTTCTGTGTTGGTCTTGGTCTCGTGTTTGAATCCTTCAAAATCCTTCTCTGCAACTACATCCCAGTTCATTTTTCCCCAGTTCAATGTTCTTCTGGTCACTTTTTGCCATGCCTGGTCAATAATATTGAAATGTTACTTTCATAATTCTCAAAGTATTAGCTTTGTATTTTCAGTCACCTAGTTGTATCGGCAGAACAAGTGCTTTGTATAAAGCTTTTTAAATTTGAAATGACCTGCTGATCTATTGGTTGCAGGATTGAAGTCCTGTTGGGTGGGAGGTAAAGGATTTTGATTAACTGAAATTCTTCTAGGATGTCATCTTGGAAACTGGGCCGGTGGGCTGAAGCATTGTCAGGACGAGTAGCACTTGTAACAGGAGTTGATTTTCGAAAAGATATTTCTTTATGGCAGGACCAAATGCCAGATTTACCCAGTCAACAAAGAAATGCCTTGTTGCCCATGCCCTTGCATTGGCACGCCAAATATCCTTCCATTTTTTTTTTAATCTTGTGTGTCTTGAATGCGCAAGGATTTTCATAATGCTAAACAAGCAGTAGCTTGACTTTGCAGTCACTACTAGCATTGCGCACAATGCAAGGGTAAGACGGTCCTATATTGGCTTATGTCCTGGCATCTTTGTCTCCTCGGCTGTTATGAAAGTCCTACAGAGCATTTTCTTCCAAAACAGCCCCGTCTTGTCACAGTCAAGGACTTGCTGGGGGATGTAGCCACCTTCCTTGATGAGGTCAGCATGTGATCTCGTCAGTTGCCTTTAATTCTGCATTCGCTGCCTTGCCAAGCCTTATGAACTAGTGAATACCTGATTTTTAAAATTTCTTAAACCATCCATGACTGGTCTTGAATACTTGTTTTCCAACTGTAGACACGGATGGTACTTTTTTCCAGACTGCTATGTATCATGCAAGCTTTCTTGCTTATGACGGTTTCGGTTGAGTGTATCTTCTGCCAGCACTTTTATCCACAATAACAACAGCATTTTTTGATGTTTTACTAACCTTTTTGTATGTGCATCATGGGTTCAAAGAAAGTAAGTGCAAATGACAATGGTGACAAATCTCTCTCTGCAAGCGCATCAGGACATGGGTTTTTCCACGCCGAGTTCAATGTTCTTCTGGTCACTTCTTGTCATGCCATTTTAATAATTTGTAAGCATATTATGATATCGCCATTTCTTTGTGCACTGACAACCTCATCTGTGAAGGTTTAGTGCCTTTCGATAGTCTAAAACTTTTTGTTTTTAAGTTCATTTAAGGTCAACGTACTGCAGTCGTACAGCCTGGCGAGTTCAATCACACGCATGCATTGTTTGTGTTTTTCTATTATCTCTTTTAACTAAATTGACATCATCCTCTTCTTCTTGTCACCATTGTCATTTGCACTTACTTTCTTGGAACCATTATGCACACACAAAAAAGTTAGTAAAACACAAAAAATGCTGCTAAAGCGCTCACAAGAACGAGATACGACTTGACTATGTGTGGTGAAAAGAATGAGATGAGGGATGCAAGTGGATTGTGGGACCAAGTGCCGTCGCGCTAATTATTAGTGGTGTCTTGAAGCTCCAAGTATCTTGGAACTAAGCTTATATCTAGAGCAGAAATTTTGCTCGAGTTGCGGCTCTTATCTCAAAAAACTCTTATGTGGAGCAGCTCGTATCTCGAGGTACCACTGTAAACCTGATTATATTAGATACTATTTTGGTTGCTTAAAGTGCCTGATTAGCATTCTAAAAGAACATGTGCCATGGCATCAGGACATGGAAATTCGGGATGCAGATTTTACAAATCTCTCTCCTTACTAGCACGTCCCCTGAAACAACATGACTCAAAGTACTCAAAGTAACAAGCCATTTTATGCTTGCAGCACCCCTTATACACATCTTTGCCGATACATATCCCCACCTCCTATCTGAGTTCAGGAAGCCAACCTCCTATTTTGGTTGATTTAATTCTTAATAGCTCATAAAGCTCTGATTGTGTCTGTAAAATAAACAGTGTCATCATCAGTTAGAATATTTTGGCTATCCCATGGTATATGGTAATAACAGAGTGTCTTGCAACAATGCTTCTAGGTTTTGTGTTGAGCAGCCCACCACAATTAACACAAAGCTTTGCCCACATGCTATCTATTTTAATGTCCTATTTAGATCTATAAAAATTTTTTGCATGGGGACCTCATTTAACATTAATGAGTGCAGTGGTGCTTTTTGGAAGGTCAGGAGATTTACCAGCTGACATTCTACGATTAGATGCAGCTTCCACTTGTTCTTGCAGTGCTTAACTTTTTCTTTCTCACTACTTTCACTACTGCAGTACCATCCATAACCTTTTTAAATGATAAGGCATTAAACCTGGGTCAGCATTTCCACAGAATTAGATGATTAATGCAAGGCCCAACTAACACCTCCTTTAAAATAATATTTCAATTTCATTTCTGAAGCACTTTTAACAGGAAAATATCCCAATGCAGCTTAACAAATATGAACTCCAGGCATGGCTTTCATAAATTGTAGTTAAGGAAAGCCGTGAACAACAAATGTAAAAAAGGAACAATAATGTAAAACTGAACATATTTTCATAAATAAACAATTCCTTTACTGTGTGCTACAAAGTAAAAATAGATGGAATTGTGTATCCAGTTACCACAATAAAGGTTTAATATTACCTTTTCTATTCACCCTTTAAAAAACTGATTATATTGTGGCAGCACAAAGTCTAAATCATAGTAAAGTATATCTTTAATTTATCAATTATGGTGATCTTTAGTCCTTGTTGGGGCCATCCAAATGGGGTAAGTCATTGTTTCATAATGAGAAGTAGAAAAGTATTGATGATCAGTGGTAATTATGGTGTTTTAGATGTAGCTTAACAGGGCGGAGCAGGACATTTTTATGTTGGATAAAAGGAATAAAAAGCATAAAAAGTCAGAGAAAGAAACATTATGCTCTTCTACAAAACAATTGAAAGAATGTAAGTAATTGTATGCAGGAACTCAGGAAAGTCCAGCTACATTAGAGTAACATAAATGGGAACATGACGAGACATGAGGGTGCTTCGGATATAAAAGTGCCTGTCACTCCATCAATAAAGCTAAATGAATGTGTGAGGACCGGGGTAGGGCAGGATCTGAATACCCCAATTTATGCCCAATCCACTAACCCTCCAGATCTGCAAATTTACCTTAAAATAAAATGCTTTCAGGCTAGACTTGGTGGCTGTTTTCAGGCTAGACTTGGTGGCTGTGCTTCATATATGTGGCACTTTATATTTTTTTCTCATGTGAACCCACATTATTTGTTGTACTAACAGAAAGAAGCAGATAATAAATAACAAAGATACTATGATATGAGAGTAACTAAATAACGGCAGCACCATGATTAGGTTTAAGATCGTCCCTGGGGTTGGGCTGGGGCTGTGAATACATGTGTACTTGTCTGTCTCTGTGTCACTGTGTGTGTCTGTGTGCATATTAGCACAGTAGCGTTTGTCTCTAGGGCAAATGATGTCTCTAAAGTGGCACAAAATGTATGAATGTTTATGTCTGTGTGTGTTTTTGTAGCTTACAATGGATAGATGCCCTGTCTATGGTTCTTCCTGCAATTGCGTCCAGAGTTGCCGGTTGGGCACCTGCTAAGTCCTGACACCTTGAGGATTATGTGGAAGAAACTGAATATATGTTCACAGCTGCTGGTATCCAATGACTTTCACTGTATATCAGGTGCCACGTTCCTCACCTGATTTCCTGACAGACTGTTTTAGTGTATTTTGTTAATAAATTTCCCAGCACTTCTGTCCCTGTTTTTTGTGAATTTGTATGTAATGGCGACCCCATCACGTAACAAATAATTTAAAATAAATGTGCAAAGACAGTCTGGATAAGAGGAGTTATCTTCTGGTTATTTGTTTGTTTGTTTATTGGTTAATTAACATCATTTGCAGCATCAATGGCCATGTTAGGGACATGAACACAAGATTTTTTATCTTATGCACTTGTCATATATCTATGCACAAGTCAATGAAAATTAGAGTACCCGGCGTCAACCCAGGGGAGAACATGAAAACTCCACACAGAAATTTTCCTGGTTGCCCCAGCTCGGGATCTGGTTCTATTAAGTACTTTGATGCTGCATTCTGGAGCCTGTTTACCTACCTACATTCATTCATTTATTGTCTTCCATTGAATCTACGTGGGATTGCGGGCCAGCTGGTGCCCACCCAGCAACTCTAGGTGTAATCGCAGGAACAATACTAGACATGGTGCTGCAGTCAAACAAACACCATCAACGTTGTGTACAAATGTCAAGGACCCTTTTCACCCATGCCAATCATTGTATAACCTCCTATCAAGGAAGGAGATACAGTAGCAGAACCAGTCACCTCAGGAACAGCTTCTTCCTTTTATCACACTACTGAACTCTTCTTTACACTGACAATACACAAACATACTGCAATTTAGCAACTTTACTAAATTATTACACACGGACTATACCACTGCCTTATTATACACAATAATAACAATAGCTACAAGCACTCTGTTTCATTTTGCACTGTTCTTTTTGCCATTTTAGCACTATTCCACTATTTGCACTGTGTTTCATTTAGGGTTAGGGTTAAGGTTGTTGTATATATATACAGGGGTTAGACAATGAAACTGAAACACCTGGTTTTAGACTAAAATTGTTTATTAGTATGGTGTAGGGCCTCCTTTTGCGGCCAATACAGCGTCAATTCTTCTTGGGAATGACACATACAAGTCTTGCACAGT